>ARYC01001450.1:0-111297 GCA_000711775.1 Oxytricha trifallax | reverse complement strand
GAATTAGAGAAATTAATGGTTTATACATGGTAGGAATTATAGAAATAATGTTTAGCTAATGTTAAGTACGAATATTAATAAAGACTAAGTAATTCAATCCTAAACTATTTAACAAAATATAAACTCCTATGTAAGAGTGCTTCAACTAAAGCATAGCTACTTCCGAGCTTATTAGCATTTTAAACTTTGTCCTTGAACATATAAAGTCGAAAAAAATGGGTCACAATTATAAACCTCTGGTATTAAATATCTTGTGTTAGCCATTCTCTCCGCGCATAAACATGACCTGTAATATTTCTATTGCAAATCTTTTGGCAAGCGCTCTCTCCACGAATTATCACTTACATTATAGTATAATTTTGTTTCTTCTAAACTGGTGAAGATGGTGATTATTTCATAGTTTTATTTATTTTAATATAATAATATTTTTAATTAACGTAAATGAGTGCTTCTTTTTCACTTCAAATTCTTTCACTAAGACAAAGCTATAATTACCTTTAACACCTTTATTAAAATATCCTGATTAAGAAGAATGATAAAATAAAAATTTATAACGAAAACTAAAGAGTTTTTTCATGAAATTAAGTGTTATTAGTGAAGATTTAGGTTTAGAAAATAACATGATTCACACTCGCTTAATTAAGCGAGCTTATCTAAAATTTTTACATAAGTTAATCTTAAATACAGCGAGTATAAACCATTCTGTTTTTTTATAACCTCAAATGATCTTAGAAGAAATTAAAAAATAATTGCAATAAAGCGTATCATAGGGTTATAATTCAAAATAGTTATACGCATACATTCAAGATAAATACTCTCAGCAAAATAACTAAGAATGAGCAGTACATATTGAAATCACAATATACGCAAATAAAAGAAGCAAAAAGGAAGAATTAAAAGTAACTGAATTACATTTGATTGTGCTGTTTTCTTATATATTCACATTATTTATATGACTTAATGCTAAAAAAATGTAAAAGAGATTGATAAGGAGTTCCGAGGACTGAACTTGCTCATTTATATTTGAAGCCTGAAATTGAAAGGTTGTCGCAAAAGTTTTTGAGACTTCTGGATCCTAGAAAGATGGACCAATAACTCAATGTTGAGTTATATAGGTATTGCTACTATATTTAGTAAAGAGACATGGTATGCTAAAACAAATTCTTAATAAACTTAAAGCGTAAAAGAAGATAATCTAACCTATCCTTGAAAATCATGGGTTTAAATGCTTCTTCAATTTTAGAGAATTATTTAGGTTCCTATGAAATTATAAGCAAATAAATTTTGTTTGATAAAATAAACATAACCAGTTAACAAATGAGAGTAATTAACCTACGGGTTTAAACTTAAAACTAAAGAGATTTAGGGTTTTTTTACTTGGCTTTTCATTTTAAATTAGCTCGAGGATTCTATTGAGCTTTTAAACTAACTTATGCCAAGCTATGTATTGGTCTTGCTAGTTAAATTAAAAAGGTCCTTCTCAGATTTATCGAAGTTTAATTAACTTGCTGTTGGAGGTCTTGGACTTTTATCACTTTTCTCTTTTGCATTCTAAAAATATTTTCTGTGCATGTTTTCATAGAATTCATTATTCATATTATCATTATAGCTTTAAAAAAGTGATTTGAATTGACTAGTTGATGCGCCAAAATGTTCTTTCATCATATAACTCTGCTTGATTGTTTTAGTCTCTTCATCCTAAATGGTGTCCAGATGACTTTTTTCATACATAAAAGATCTTTTTGATTAAGGAAAGTTATTTTAGTCATACTTTAAACTTCTCTGATGTTATGAATCACCTGCCCTTAATGTCATTTTCAACTATTAGATGTCTTGTGAAGGCGTGAATTACTTAACACTTAAAGATAAATTGCTTGTGTCCATTGAAGTATTGTGAGAATTTGTAGTTGCACCATTAGGCTTATCATTTTAAGTTGTCACTCTTGATCCAGGATTATAGCTAGAGTGTTCTGGTTGTTACTTTTAAAATTTATTGAGGGAATCTTATGCTGGAGTGATCAAATTCCTCCAGTTTCTACCAGTGTGGTTAAACTTTCCTCCAGTGCCATTATGAGCTGTCCTTTGAGTACCTTCCCCATCCCCTGCAATATCTTAAGTCGTTAAAATTATCTTATTGAAATCTGTGGGCTCCATTATCTTCTTAGAGCTATCAGTTGAATTGCTCATCAGTAATTATCCTATATTTTGCGTTCTATTTTTTGAATTTTGTTGATCAATAGTTTTAAGAGGGGCTCTTTAAGTAAAAGACATTTTTAAATTTGAATTTCTAATATATGATTTGGTTCGATTTTAGTTTAGTTTACATTAAATTATGAAGAACATATTTTACAATAATGAATCATAAAATTTCAAGTAAATCCTTACTACTCTGATGATGTTATTGTCCTTACAGAAGGGTCAAAGTTTATGAGTGCAACCTTGGGTTCCACTAAATCAAAAAGATTACAATAATTTTAAGAGTATGGTATTGATCAATAAAAAAATTACAACTTTAAACAGGATCTTAATTATTTTGACTATGGATTTCATCCCAAATCACTCTTTTCAGGAAATTTCTAAAATGTGTTCAGTATTGATTAGAGATCTGATTCTGTAAATTTATTGATTTAATAAAAACTTAATAGTAAATAATCATTAAATATTGGCAAACACTTAAAGTTTGCTGGTAAAAAGAATAATATTAAACGAATGCTTGTAAAAACAATATCTATATATTATAAGGAGAGCAAACTTTAAACAACTATGAAATTCAAATGTCAAATTAAATTAATTTAACGAAATGTAAAGATTAATACATATTAATATAATTTTAAATTTGAAGAAGACACAAATTTAATCAATATGTATTTTACTTAGAATATTTTTTATTAGAATGATGACTGTAGATAAAAGTACAAATATCTCTCATGCATCTTAAAATACTTATAAAGATGACTACAGATCTTTGAAATCTCTACAGTTCAGAGAAAAGAGAAGATATTGCAAAAAACTTGTCTAAGACCGAGAAATAATGAAAAATAGAAACCGCCAGGAAGCCGCCAAGAAAAGAACAAGAGATAATAATGGAAAGTTTGCAGGTGGAGTTTTACTTAGAAAACCACAATAAATTTTCAAGATCGAGAAGGAAGTTTAGTTTTAGACTACTTCAATGTAAAAAATTAATCGAGCTCAAATCGCTAAAGATCACACTCGTTAGTAAGATTAGAGAAAATATTTAATAACATCAAATGAACAATAAAACGAATGTCCCCCTAGAAATTTTGAATATAGAGTTTCTACTAGAAAAAGATATATCTAATTTATGATTCTAATTTTTACCCTTAATTAATTTTGTTTAAAAATCTTAATATTATAACTAAAATAAAATGCATGTAACAAACGATATTGATTTTTCAGTATTGACTCTTAATGATGACTCCTTGACTTTATCTCACAACGATATGCTAGATTTGTGTAATCCTGCTAGTGACCTTAGTATTGACGTTTCAAACGGTCAGCTTAATTAGGGAAATTAAAATGTCCCTAATGAGTTGCCCAATAATGAGACTCAATTACAATAGTCAAAGGATTTATATGACCTAATATTTTAATCTTGCAAGTCGTAGTGTGAGAAGAGGTCTCGTGAAAGTCATGTTAGAAGCAATTCTAGTGAAGTCTTATATGTTCCAGAGCATATGGAATATTCCTTACATGGTGAAGATTGAGATCTTATTCTTTACTTACTTTTAAACTTATCTATAGAAATTTGAGGATCTTAATTAATTTATGTTAAATAAAGGGAATTAATTTTAAACTAAACAAATAGACCCTAAAATTATTAATTTATACTTAGAAACATATCTCAATAATTTTCAGATCTATATTCATTGAGTGAATTTATTATATATAGTATGAAATTCATTTTAATGTATTGTTATTGTTTTAAATAATGGACTAATCAATATTTCCAAACATCTCTGTTTTTTATCATTATTCAAGTAGCGATGATTCTTAAAAGTCTGATTACCTTCCAGAATGCTCATTCTAAGAAGAGAGCTAAGGGATATCTAAAAATACAGACTTTTTCGAAGATTTAGCGCTGCCTATTGGTAAATTTAGAGATTAATAGGAAAATCTACTCTTTGAAGAGCAAGCTTTTTATGAGAGTAGAGGAAATATTTTACTTTAAAGGTTCTCAAATACAATCATAAATCCTTAAGTTTTCTCACCATTTTCTAATACTTTCAACTTACTTTAAGAGCAAAGGGATAACACATAGTATATGTCTGAGGAAGGAAGCTAGGTCGAAAAGTATTTGAGAACTGATTCAATCAAAACTAAATTAAATTCTTATCTTATTGATAAATATTTTTTTATATTTGGGGATGGGGAAGTTTCCTACACCAAAATTTTAGATGTACTCATGGGGTAAAGTTTCATGCCTCATACATTAAAATATACAATTTATATAAATTTCTTAAAGTATTTATCATCATAATATAATAATTTTTATTTTGACATAAAGTATTTTATCATTATAAAATTTCAAATATTTTATCAAAGTTACACATACTATTAATTAAAATAATTAGCGTAACATAATTGACAATTAAATAAGGAAAGGGAAAACGAATAAATAAAAACTTTTAAAGTAAATAAACTCTTTTTAATATAGGGTAAAGGTAAATTAAAATTTTTTAATTTTAGATGCACGAGACTTCCGTAGTGGGAGGAAATTTCCCTCCTACTTATAAGTTCTACATCAGTAACGAAGCTATTATGAAAAATAAATAAATCTGATTTAAAATTTTTCGTAGTTAAATGCCAATTTTGAAATTGTTTAAAGTATAAACTATTTAAATTTAATCAGTCATTTATATAGTCAAGACTTTTGTTAAAGTGAGTTACCTAAACAAGATGATACTAAACCATTTTGCTTCTCATGTTCTCCATATTTAAAACATAAAAGTTACAAAGAAATTTATTCATAGATTTATTTGATTTCACAAGCTATAATTTGCATTATAGAAACCAAACTCATCTCAGGAATCTCGTCTAAATCAGGTAAGCTTTCAACATTTTAATCAGGCTGACGTTGTAGCATATATCATATTGAGTTAACTCATCAACTCTCTATAATTAATGTTAGTTTTTTTTTAGATTTTGATGAATCTATGACTGTCTTTCAAGTCATCTTTTTGCAATTAAGTTTCAGCTTTATTATATTGTAAGAAATTTGAAAAATTATGATTTTATTTTTAGAAACTAATTATTTCTATATATTAATTTAATATTTCATTATTCTTTGTGTTGTAATAGAGTATGGTTTAAAAGATAGTTATAATTTTATTTATCAAACTTTCTATAATTCATGGGGTTTGTAATGCCTGAAACACTCTCGAGAAATCATTCTCAGAGGTCTTCAAGCAGTTGCAGTTAATATATAAGAATGAATGAATCTAGGCAAAGATATTCAGATCATTCTTAATTTGTTTCAACATTTGAAAATAATGGTTAACCCGGTAAAAAGGAAGGACCTCCATTATTTAAGACCGAGAAGCAAACGCTGCAGCGCCCTATACTTTTGAAAAGAGTACATTAGCGAAATGACTATCTTCAGCAGCACGGAAGTTCCCAAGCTAGACCTACTTACTAGTTCGAGAAGTTCTAGAATAAAGATTAAACTGAAGAACATAAGAGCTTCAAATGTAGTAACATTTTTTAGAATCCTACTATTTAGAACTTGGGTGAAGGCTTACTTTTGAAATATGATTCAAATAACATACTAAGTAAGGGAATGAGTACTGACTAATAGTCAAACGCTCACAGCCCCTTAAATAAGAATTCATCCGAAATAAATTTTCCTAACCGTCTCCGACTGATCAGAAATCAATGTAATGTCAACAAATTAAGTATTTAGGACACAATGATGACTGTTTATAATATTCTTAGACTTCAATAGTTTCTTTATACGAAACATTTAAACAAGATAAAATACATAAAAATGAAACTAAATTATTTAAAAGTATTAAGACTTTTTATCAAATCTTTAAGATTAATTTTATCTATTTCATGTGTGTTTTGTCATAAGTAGGATACTGTGTAATATTTTTTATCCTCCTATAATTCAACATATAGGTATTTCAAATTGTTTCCTGTTAGGCTAATCGCTGTAGTTTCCCCTGAATTAGAAACTGCAATCAAGAAATTAGTTGGGTCAAATAAAATATCTGTAACTATGTTGTCAAAAACTTGTTATTAGTAAAGTTTTGATAGATCTTTTTAATTAAAAGCAATAATAACCCCATTTGAGAGCCCAACAATAATATGGCCATTATCATAAGGTCCATATTTTACACAAGTTATCTTGGCAGTTGTTTATATAATTACTTGATTTAGAGCTTCATTTTTGAATCTATCATATATTAATAAGAAAGGGAATTCTTTTGAAAAAGATCTAACTTCCAAGTAGTTTCTTGCTGACAATTATTTAGTCTAATCAATATCATTTTCGTATAATTCAAAATCTATAGTTTTTTTGTTATTATCAAAGCTATCAATTTTATCAGTTTATTGTTCTAAGTTAAATGATTACAATGAAGCTTATGCAATCCCTGTTACTATCAACTTTTATGACATTTCATTATTGTAGGAATACATTCAAAATTGGGAAATTAATTTAAATCAAATTTATTACAATTTAAAATCTTGGCAGTTAAAGTTGTCCAATTTAGACGATCTTGGGCTCATTCGATAGGGAATTCAAAATTAGCTGGACTTTACTATTGGCGGTACTATTTTATCTCATCGAGGGAGCGAGATAACTTGACTTTAATGTGAGGGTATAATTTAATGAATTTTAGGCGTTTAATTAAATTCAAGTTATCTCGCTCCCTCGATGAGATAAAATAGTACCGCCAATAGTAAAGTCCAGCTAATTTTGAATTCCCTATCGAATGAGCCCAAGATCGTCTAAATTGGACAACTTTAACTGCCAAGATTTTAAATTATAATAAATTTGATTTAAATTAATTTCCCAATTTTGAATGTATTCCTACAATATTAATACAATCAAAATTTTAAGAATATGTAAAAGATTAAACCCATAATGCCATATAATTTATTGATTTGATAATATTACTTTACTATAATATATCAACATATCTATCAGACCATTCCATTCTAGGCAATAAAACGTTTGTAATATATTTTACTTAATACTGCTGATTATCATATGCCATTTAAGTATTTATGAATTTTCTTCCAATAAGTATTCCAGATTTTTTAAAAATATCAAAGTAACAGCACTTTTTGTATAAAATTATTAGAAAATCAGCATAACAGTCTATTCTCTTAATTTTTTCAAATTCTATATTTTAATCATTTTTGTATTATTTAAGTTCAATCTGAGAACTATTATTTTATTTGAAAAATGGTTGATGATTGTTCGGATTCCTCAAAATTAATTGCTTTACTGTCATAAAGTTTGGAAAATATTTATAATTTAAGCAAATAATTATTTGGGGGAATTTACTATAATAAAATTAATTGTTAATTTCATTAATTTTCTTAACTCAAGAATGAATGAATTTTTATAAAGAAAATAAATAAAATTGACTTAAAATTATGTTAAATCATTTTGTCTGTATTTTTAAAGATTAATTACAAATAAAAATTGTCATAGGCATCCTTTAATTTCTTTCCCATCAAACTTCAAACCTTAAAATAGTATAAATTAAATCATTTTGTGGGCAGAATACTTTCACCCAAAATAATTATATAAGAAGTATTGAGTCAATAGTAAAAATAATGACATTTCTAAAACTTTATTAATATATAATAGTCACTTTAATTTTTAAATGAAAAATAAATCCTTGATAAGTTTTAATATTTGAATGGGTTAGAATAAAATTTAGGCTACTTTATTTATTTAGTTAATGTTTTATTAATAAGATTATTGTTTATAACATTTATATATTATTGTAATTTATTCTAAGTCGTTAGCTATAGTATAAGATTTCTATCCTCTTATAATACTCGAATCAAAAGTATAATTGTGATTATTGTTTTCCTACTGCTACTATTATTATTCTTCTTCATTAGACTCTAAATCTTAAAATAAATGAACTCGTATTTTATCGTCTTAATCAACAGAGAACATGATTTTCCCGTAAATATTGTTACTATTAAAAAAGACTTTTGAGAATTAAACATTTTTAAACTCAAAAACTTTCTCAATTTTTATTTCAAATTTTTATTTTAGAGCAGACTTTAAGATTCTAGATTGATAATTAAAGGATTAATTGTATTCATTTTTGTCTTTGTCTGGAGTTAAATCTTATGATTCAAATTATTTGGTGTTTGGGGTCTCAAGCACAAAAACATCAGATTTGTTGAAGTTTTCTTACTCTAAACTAAAAAATTAATTAAAAATAAATCAAAATTGTTTTATACAAATTTATGGTATCCTATCTCAATGAAGTATCAAAAATATTATTCCTTATTTGTGTACATGTAACTAGTTCAGATAGTCTTGAATAATTTAATTTTACTCTGTAGTTTTCATCATTGTTCATTTTCTTAAGATTGAATTTGCTATTCTTGAGTCTGATTTAATCCATAAAAGCTTGCTTAAGTTCCAGTTCATTAATTGGATTGAGCTAGATTTCTTAATTATCTTAAAGATTTTATTCGATGTGGGGGAGGGTAGTTTCTTACACTTGGGCAGTACACTATATGGAAGTTTCCTTCACCTTTTGGTTGTTTCATTCCCCAACATATATGATAATAATATTTGGCAATAATAAATATTAGAAACATATAAATCCCAATTTTAAATACCATTAACATTTATTAACAACTCTTTTTTCAATTATAATTCTAGGTCTTATTTTTGTCTGTTTTATATTTAAAAAAATCTTATACTAGCTGATTTTATTAATTAACTAATTTGATTTTCAATAAAATTTGCTTAATTATGAAGATAGAAATTATATTGGAAAATAGATTGTAAATAATAAGATGATAATTGTTTTTATAAATTTTAAAACTTTATAAAATACTTTTTATCATTTAGTATGGGGTAATTTCCCCCCTTCGAATATTGTATCTTTAATACTATTTCTTAAGTAGTCTTATTGGTATTCTTAATGAACACTACTCTGGTTCAAATTTAATTCATTTAATATAAAAGTTATAATTGGTTATTCAAGTGATAACTGTGTCGACTATAATTATTTATTATTTCTTCATTATTGAAGTCAAACTTGCTTAAAGTGCTTTTTGCACTCATTTATAAATACTGATCATACTAACTTAAATTTGTTTTTTCTTTTATGTTGGAAGTATTGTTCTCTTAAACTCTTAAAATATATATCTTAGACTTAACAAGATCACAATCTTTTGTAACAACGACTAAGTAATCAGAATTTATATCTTCTAAAAAGCTTGCATGTATTATTTCTTCTTTAGTCTCTGAATATGGAATTGTCCAGTCACAAATTAGTTTAGAAAAATGCTGTGTAGCTTAATTTTAATTCAAAATTTTACTTTTCTATTATCCCGTATTAAAGATTAAACTTTATCGTTTTTGCGAATTGATAGGTCTACTATTTTTATGGTTTGAGCCTTTTTGTTTTATTTAAGGTGATTTTTCAAATTCATCATCCATTTATAAGCAACAGAAAACTGCACTGTTTGAAGTTATCAATGAAGACCGTTTAAAATTTTGGGGAAGTTTCCTGTGCCAAACTTTATAATTTTATTTTATTTCCTTGAAATTATTGATGAGCAATTATAATAACTCCTTCAATTCCCCCCCCCCATTTATTAAACAATTTTATATAACTTTTAAGGTTTATCATTTATCCTTGTCTGATTAAGAATAAGAAATTATTTTGACTAAATATTATGATTAAAGGTTAATTGTTTTAATTTTCATGAAATATTACTATCTTTATTAAGATTAAGATTTGAGGGAGAATAGTTTTAAATATGCCTAATTTTATCATAGGTTGTGATAAAGATTTTTAAAAGTTGAAAAAAATTAAATATTTTATATATGAGGCAAGATAACTTTTGGAGAGGTAAAAAACATTCCCCAATTTTATAAAATACATCAAATTATGTTTATCAAATCTCTTTTCTCTTTTTTTAGGCACAGCGCTTTAAAGGATGTTTACAATTGAGACTTTAATCTTATTAGCCAATAGAACCCTTTTATTATCAAATTCAAAGTGCTTTCTAAAACCAGTGTATCTCCTCTAAGAAAAGGAGCAAAAACTAACGTTGTTAATAATAATTTAGTCTTGAAATAATATTTATGCAGAGTTTTGTAGTGTTAGTTTCTCCATATACTTTTAATCTCTGAGTTATGATATCAGTTCATCTTCTATAAAAAGGCCTTCTTACTTACTAAACAATTCTTGGGGAAGCCTCCTTTCTATATTATTTTACATAAGTTTTTTATTTTTCACATTATTATATTTTAATTAATGCTTTAAGGGTTTGTTAGATATAATTTAACTTTTTAAAAAACTAGAATAATTGTTTAGTATAATAACTATAAATATTGTATTAAAAAATAAAATGAAATCTAATAAATATTGAGCAATTCAATATAAATCAACCAAAGAAATAAAAAAGCTAATGAGAAATAAACTCAGGTAAAATTATAAAAATTATGTATAGTATTAACGAAATAAAAATTAAAAAAAATTTACTAAATAAAATGCTATTTATAAATTACTTTCTTATAATAAACCGGTTAAAAACTTCTAACCCTAAATTCTTCATCTTCATCTATTTTACTATAATCTATTGAATCCTTTCTAGAAGATTTAGTTAATCAGTCAAATTTTCTTTCCCGAAACTTAAATTGGCCTGCATCTTATGATTCGTAATCAAAACTTTTGCCTAAAAAACATCCCATTTTTATTATCTATTAATTAAATATAAAATTTCTAATTAAGTTTATTATTTAATTTATAATATATAAAACATGATTAATCAATAATTAGAAAAGGGTCTCATTTCACAATTCTTAAACCATTGATAGTCTAATAATGAATCATCTTCTCCCACGCCAGAAGCTGTCAAAGTTGCAATGATTCTAGAATGCGATACTATTGCATATTTCTCTTGTGTGCTTTGGTCAAGAGGGTTGGCAATGATGTACTCTCTCATGAAGGTTTTTATGATTCTCGCTCTTTCGAAAAGGTCATGGTGATTTTCATATCTTGGGTGATGAGCTGCTTACCTTTAAAGGATCACGTCTAAGACGTTAATTTGTCCATTATCATCTTTTCTCAAGCTTAGAATCATGTCCTTTTATTTGGCTAAGTTAGCCACAGTGTAGATCTGCCATAATTAAGGTATCCCGTAGAGATAAATCATAGCAAAGTTGAAGTTTAAACCTTCGCAAATGGCTTCCCCTGGCGCATATTTCCTCACGATTTCTTCGACATCTGGTTAAATATCATTAGAGGTTTCTAGAACTTCTCTTACAATTGGTAGTACTATAAACTAGATGTTTTACTTGTTAGGGTGCTTCTTAAACATATGAATAGCTGTTTGGATTGCTCTTTGCATGGGCGATACAAACACCACCTTAAAATTAATGACATTAACAAGTTCTTAATTGCTCTCACATTACAGAATACCTATCTAATGTAGTCCTGGGTCGGTCATTGTAGGATCTATCTTCAATTCTTGTGCTTACTTTGAATCCTCGCCAAATTGCTCCATTATTTTCTAATCTTCGAAATTGTACAATGAGTAACCATGTCTAATTAAAATGAAGGAGGAGGCTTTTAACTCTTCTTCTGGGATTGCTGAATGGGTTAGAGTGATGTTAAGGCGCTCAATTAGGGAACTGATGTCTTCCATATTTAATTAATATTATTAATCTTCTGTTAATATATTTAGATTGTTTACAAATTATTAATCTGTCTAACTACTTTAAACAAGGAGCTCGCTCTTAATTAATTTTTACTAAGTTTCGGTTGAAAAAGTATTTTCACTAATGTTACAGCTTTAAAAATCCTTAATTATTTGAATTTCTTCAACGATTTTATGTTACAAAATGATGTTGGCATTATCCTGAGTATCAGGTTTTTGTATGGGAACTTGTGTGTTTACAAACATTATCATAATAGAAATAAATGTAATCATTACAGCTGATTGTGCTAAAATAGACATAATTTAAGTTAATTTTTAATTGATTTATTTCATTTTATCCATGATAAAGCAAATATGAATATTCCAAATTTTAAATTTGTTAGGAGCTGATTCAAGTAACTATAATAATAAACAATATGGAATATAAAAGGTAAAAACAAAAATAAATCGAAGCCTTAAGATTTGACAATCTTCTGGGAGATAGAAGCATTTAAAACCCAAATGAAAAGAGTCTAAATAGTACCAATCCTAAACAAGAAAATCTCTTGACATCAAGCCTTCCATTTCTTTAAGATAACGAAAGCATTAAAGTGTTAAGAGAGCCGGTTTTTACAAATAGAATTTTAAGCAGAAAAAAGGTTTTAGGGTTTTAGGATAACTAATATACGAAAAGCTAGTTAGATACTCATGATAGTATAGTCTGGTTTTACAATAACTATTAAAACACCTAAAAATCAAACAAATCTGAAATAAGTTTTAAAAAAACTATAAATTAAAACTCTTTAAATGAGAGGGCTTTCTTTTTTTGTTAATCATTAGACAATTTATAATTCTAATTATTCCAATTATGTAACTATCTTAGTAGCTTTGTTGTCCACACATTTTTCAAATAATATTTGATTAAGGGGTTTAAGAAAATGAGGTTGAAGAAGTAGATTTAAACAAATAAAAGGATTAGAGTGAATCAGATAAAGAAGTTTAAGAACTCTAAATAACTTAGGCAGCATTTGAAGTGGACCTTTAATAGCAATTGCAGGAAAATGTAATAAATAGTTAGATTCAGCAAGAATCTAATAATAAAGGGTCAAACAGTCAAGAAAGTGATTAAAATAAAGAGTAGATTGAAAGCATAGAATAGTACAACAATTATAACGAGGATTAGTCTACTACTTTATTTAGCCATGTAAACAACGTACAGCAATATCAAGAGCCATCAAATAATTAGACAAATTAAGTGGAAAAACTTCCCGATTAATCATATCCATATAAATAAGCTACAGATTCTCAAATTTAGCTCGAAATCTCACATAGTAGTTAAGAGGAGGAAACAATAAGTTTAAATTAATAAGATTTTTAGGTAGGAATGGAAATTCTTAGAACAGAAAGATCTAAAAGAAGTAAAACTGATTATGATTTCGTACAGTAAATAGCAAAAAGCTATAATTTTGATGCCTTGCCAAATTATGATTTTCTTACAGAAATTATTCAAGAAGATAAAAGCCTACCTAAATTGAATAAGCACTACTAAAACTGCCTTTCAATAAGCATTTTAAGCTATTTTTAATGTTTTCATAAATTTCACTATTATTTATTGAATGAGAAGAGTGAACGATAACTAATATGATTTAATATACTCAAATCACTATAAGAGTGGAGTTAATATAGATAGAATCACGTTAGACTAAAAACACCAATAAATTAAAACAGTGTAAATTATTGCAACCACCGACAAATTAATGAATAATGATATCACTCAATTAGAATGTAAGGGAAAAGATATGATATTAACTAAAGATTACTATACGTTACAACTTAGTTAATTTTCTCAGCAAAACAATCAATTTCAAAAACTTAATAGCTGGTCTTCAAATGAATGCATCATAAAATTATAAGTTTTTATAGGTATGTGTAAATTTATTGATTTAAAGTGGACTTAACAATAAAGATAACACTTTCAACAAAATATCAGCTATAAAACGACTTAATTAAGAAAAGCTTAAAATAGCATTAATTGACGAGGAAAAGTTTATTATTTATGATATAAGATAGACACACACACCATATTTGCAAATACAACACCATATGAATGATGTAGTGAATATGAACTAAATCCTAGAATAATTTTAAGAGGACACCCTCCCCAATATAGAAACATTTGATAATCTAAGTGATCTCCTTGACATAAATTTAGCAAAAGTTCCTTATAAGTAGCCTATTTTAAAGTAAACCGAAAGTAATTACTTCATAACATATAGTTGTAAGAATCCCTCACAAATAGCTGGAATTAATGTACAAAACATAAAATCTCTAAGCAAGCAATCTTCTGTAGTGAATCATTTATGCTAAATGGCTGAAATCGACTATAATTTATTGATAAAGGGTTAAAAACCTTAAATAATTTAGAGTCCTAGCCTCTATAATGAACTATATAAAATTAAAGGGTGTTAATTTCTTAATATGGTAGAGAAGGATAGTAGTAGCAATTTCTAAATGGTATTTACTAGCGACAACTTTGGTGGTCTGTATGTTTCAATAAATGACTAAAAGCTTAATGGTAAATTGTAATTGCTGAGAAAATAGATAAGCACTAAATAAGAAATAATTGACTAAGTGAGATTAAACTCTAATGAAGATAAAATGATTGCATAGATTCAGTATGAAAAATATTATACATTCGAAGAAGTCAATATGAGTAACTTAGTCTAATTAAAATGAAACAATAGTAAAGATAAACTTCGTATACATTAAAAGTTAAGGGAGAAACAAGCTTAGTTAAGAGAAAGACCCATTAATCTATATCTTTCGAGTTATGTTAGTTGAACAAAGAAAATAAAATTAATTGATAAATTTTTATTTAAAATTTGCATTCTACATAAAAATTAGTTTTTACCTTAAATAATTTCTTAAATAATTTTTCAAATATTAAAATCAAATATTTGAAATGAAAAGTTTAATTCATTCTACACTTTAAGTCAATATTAATATTTTAATTAATAATTCGGATATTTTAATAAAATAATTAGGTTAAATGACAAACACTTTTTCCTAAGCGAAAATTTTGAAATTGTATTCTGATAGAGATCGACTTTTTTAGCAAAGTTTTTCTTAAAAACAAGTCAAATGCGATTAATAGTTATTGAGATAGCCTAATGCTTTAAGTCAAAAAATGATAAAACTTGGTTTTTAAATAAGTTATTTTCATTTAAACATAATTAATCAAGAATTTTTAACTTTTCGCAACTTCTTAATTATTATGACTGATCTTATGTATTGAAATTGAATTACAAAACATTTGAAGATTTTTTTTATATTTTAATTATAAGAGTTTAATTCAATATTTCCCCTCGTTTCAAGTTTAGTGTTTCTTTTTGTATTCATGCAAACTTAAACTATGCTTTGAATTACTAATATTAAAACTCAAAATATCAATCATTGATACGCTAAATAAAGTCTTAAAGTGTAAATTGATAAAGAATAAAGGTATTATAATAACGCTCTGAATAATTTTTTCTAAAAATAAATATTTTTAAGTTTAATAAATAATACAAACAAAAATTTAACTAAGGTTTATTTAAGAAAATCATTTCGATTTTAACAATTTAAATCACATGATTATAATTAAATTAAAATTTCCACAAATTTATCAAACAATTAAATAAATTGTTTTATTAATTGTTAATTTATTATACATGGTATAAATTCTGAAAATTATGAGATAATATAATCAATAAAAATATTCAATTTTAGTAAATTCAATTTTTAAATAATGGAAAATCAAACTCTTACAAATTCGATGCAATAGTTAAGTTTATATAACACCTTATCTCAAGATAATAACAAGAAAAATTTTAGACTTGGAAATATTTAATCTAAATATGTTATACTTAGGATTCTCACTTTCATTGACAAGACTTTCTTATATGAAGAGCTTTCATCATCTTCATCACAAATTAGAAAACTTTTAACACAGAATTTCAGTTATTTAGATAAAAAATGCAAATCATTTGAACTTTGTGAGCTATTTGACTTTCGAAAAAGTTCTATGTATTAGAAAAATGATTTTGATATAAAATTTGATTAAATATTATTAGTTAGATCATTTTAAATATTACTATAAATATTATCTATCTTAAATAAAGCTAATTTTTTAACCGTTTAATTTTTAAATAAAAAGTCTAATAAATGTTTTCTGTATTCTAATTATAATCTAAAATAATATAATTTTATTTTTAGATTTAGTTTTTTTATATTAAATATTAACTATACTTTATCAAATTATTTATAATTACAAAAAAGTTTAGGACTTCATTTTAAGCACTATGCAAAACTAAATTATAAAAATTCTAAATTTTAAAATAAAAATAAATGAGTATATTATTTTTGAAAAAATATCATGCATTACAAAATAAATAAAGTTTTTTTAAAACTCAAACCATTCATTGAAGAGAAAGTGTTATAAAAGATAATATACAAATATTTTAATTTATTTAATAGATACATGGTTACCATAAATAATATTTATGATTGGATGATTACCAAGTATTTATATGAAACTATTGGAATTCAAATTCATACACTTAACATCTATGATAATAATATTTCATTATTTAATATTGCATTAATTGCTTTGAAAAGCGTTGAATTCTAGAAAAAATTAATATTTAAATTCATGATAGTAAGAATTTTTTAAGATAAATAAACTTATCAAAACCGAGTAAAATATATAAAATTATTGGGGGAAAGCATCCTTATTTTTTTAAAAAAAGAATCATATAAACAAATATTTATAAGCAATTACTTATATTCTGATACTTCCCATCATATAAAAATGATAAATACAAATAATAAGTATAGAAAAGAGTAACGCATATGAATTTCTCAAACGCAGCAGAGAAAAATATCATATATAATATTTAAATATCTTTGTGTAAAAAACATCATTTAATAGTAAAATTAAATTACAGCAGATGGAGTCAGAGTAAAATATGAAAAACTAATTTAAAATTAGAATTTGTTAAAAAAGCGATTATTTGTAATGAGTTAATTCAAAAATAAATAAATAAAAAAAAATCATAACTAGCAAGAAATTTTTCTTAAAATTTGGAAAAATAATTCATAATATGATTTTATTTAACTAAAATTTCACCAAATTTGTATTTTAAAAATAATGCATATTATACAAAAATTGAGTTTATTTTATTGAAATTATATTTAAAAACAAAATATTTTTTAATTTTTAATTTTATAACCAATAAAATTATTATAATATTATTAAATTGAACATGGATTTAGAAAAACTAACCATAGATATTAGTAAGAAACAATTGATTTATAAAAAAATTAAATGTCATCTAATTAGAATTATCCCATAGGTGGCATTTAACTTTTTATAATTTTATAATTATTAAAATATAAGATCATGCTTTTGATAGCATCTTTTTAGATTTAATAATTATTATAAAATTGTTCGTTGTACATTTTAATTAGATAATTATCTACAAAGATTAAATTAGGGATAATTAAATGAATTTATTTATTAATAATACAAATGATTAATGAGACGTGTGATTTCTCTGATTTTTGAATGAATTGATCACTTTTTAATGTTATTTTTGCTCTCATTTGACTCTATGATTATTTTTTCTAAATATTTCTCTCTCTTCTTGTCCTGTATCAACTCTGCTTCTTCATCTATCATATACATTTCTATCTTCATTTTACTCTTAAGTTCTTCTGTTCCTTTCACATCCTGGACTTCTGAGAACTCTAATGTCAGTTTCCTGACTCCAATCACTTCAAATCTTAATGGATGATTTTACTGAATGGCAAGTGATTAGAAAAACAAACTAGCCATTTTGCTTCAAATGAATATACAGGATTAACTTTAATTTATGAATTAACACAACACTAAAACTTGGCACGAGTCTGAAGCTCGGCTTTATTGGTGATAATGCATTTTCCATTTGTGCTTGCAGGTATCTATGTTCCTAGTCTTAATTCCAAATACATTGATATGTCTCTCATTGTTTAATAATCTGGTCTCTAATTAGTTGCTTCTCCTTCTAATTTGAATGTAGGGTTTTAATTTTAGAAAGAAGTCTCCATCATAAAGTCAGTTGATTGTCACTTTTTTGAATAATTATTTATTTATTTATTTATTTTAAAATAAATTATCTAATACCTCTTATTTTTTTCAGATTTGAACAATTTTGATATAAAAAAATAATCCTTTTAAACTTTTCAATGTCTGATTTGGTAATAATTATTAAATTTAAATGAAAGATACTATAAAAAGCCTGATCTTATTAATATAACATATAAAAATTAAAAGTGTTTTATTTGCCGCTAATTGGATACTCTAAATCAAATTTAATTTATTTTTCCTAATCAATTGTATCTCAATAATATCCTAGTAAATTATTTCATGGCTAGGTATCTAAATAGGTGGTTCTTTTTCACTGATTAACAAAAGTTTGCAGAGAGAGCCAAGTGATAAAACTGTCCAATTATAATATTTGGCTTGCATAAGCCCCAGATTAAATCTCCGTACAAAATATAATGACAATTTTATAATATTTTTACTTTACAAATAAAATAATTTAATATTATCATGATGATAGATATACTGCGGCATCAATATATAGCATTAGTAATCATGAAAAAAAGTCGTTTATTAAGCAACTTGGAACAAAAGTAATTTAAATAGGAAGTATTGTTAAATAATTAAAAATAAGTTATTAGAAAATAAATTAAGAATAAAATTTATTAAAAAAAAAGACATTAATTAGATAGATTTTAAAATTTCGCATTAATAATTGCAAATTTATGTTGTTGATTTTGAAGCAAAACACTATTAATTTCTAATCTAATTTCTTAATTAAGTAGCAAAAAAAATCTCAATACCACAAGATTATATGCTTAGTGATTTATTTGTAGGGTATTTTTGGGACTTATGGTGAAAGGTAGAGAAGCTTAATTCAAACAAATTTTATCAGTTGTAATTGTTATATCTCTTGAATCTTGCTCTCTTTAGTGTATAAAGAAAAGAGTAAAATGATCTTTGAGGGTAGTGAGGAGCTCTCACGATTATCATATCTACTATACTTTTTATACTTCTTTGCCAAACTATTTGATTATTTTTCATTCTTATTATCATAATATTGTAGGAATACATTTGATTTTGGAAAATAAATTATAAATTAATATATTAATATTATAATTCGTGGCAGTTAACTTTCTGGAAACCTAGACAATATGGTACTTGTTCGATAGAGAATTAAAAATCAGCTGGACTTTACTATTGGCGGTACCCCTCTATCGCATCCCCAGAGCGAGATAACTCGACTTTAATTTTGGCATTAAAATCAACTAAACAAATCACAAAAAATTAAAGTCGAGTTATCTCAGTTCAGGGATGCGATAGAGGGGTAACTCCAATTGTAAAGTCAAGCTGATTTTTAATTCTCTATCAAACAAGTACCATATTGTCTAGGTTCCAAGAAAGTTAACTGCCACGATTTTAATTATTAATATATTAATTTATAATTTATTTTCCCAAATCAAATTTATTCCTATAATAATACATGCATTACATATCACTCTATAAAAAACTTATAGGCTTCTGCATTATCATCCCATCGAACTGATCAACTCGTCAACATCTCTCTCATTGGGAAGTATCCTAATGTACCAAGGACCTTATCTAAGATAACGATATCTTATCGTAAAGCTCTTTTGAAATCAATTACGACTAAATCTAAATGAAAAAGGTCAATCATAACATTTTGAGGCTTCAATCTCTATGATAATATCTAAGTTCATGCAACTCTTTCACATCGTTTGTAATATCTGATAGCATATTTAAAATCATCTAGGTATATGTAATGAAATACATATAATCTCTAAAAGTAAACTCATTTTCCTTAAGCCTGTATGCGATAATACCAAAGCCTAATAACACCATTCAACCTTAACAAGTTCTTTCAATCTCTTCTCTATGCGTCTTTAGAACAATTTATTTTCGCAAACAAATTCATTATGGAACTGCTAATTCTAAATTAGTTTGTTAAAGGGTAAAACTTAAATGCACACTAATCAACCATTATTTGCTTTACTTTATTAAGCAAGCTTATATTCAGATACTATTCAATCCAATTGCTAATATCAACAGCTAATGCAAAAATATATATTGATCACTCTTAGAAACGTGATTAATAGATATAGTCTTCAGGAATTATTTCTGACTCCTGCGTTTGTCCTACTCTTCTTTTTAAGATTCAAGAGTATTCTATTTTCTTTTATCTCGCACTATTTTAGTATCTTAATCTTTAATCAAGAACTGGCTAAGGTGATGATTTCCATTTGCCTAAGGTAAAAATTTTGAAGTATATGTGAAATTTTATATTAATCAAGATTGACAATAACGTGAATTAGGATGAAGTCTTAAAACAATAAGACAAGACTTAGTAAATGAAGTATAGCGTATATTTGCGTTAGTGTATCTCAAGTTGTTATTTATGAATTAGTCTGAGATATTTACACTCTGATCTTGAGCTGATATCAGCCCATTAACCGCTGATATCAGCGCAATGTATCGTAAAAAGCTCCACTTCGAACGACATCTCGCTGGATCCACATTCTTAATTCATTGGCCTCTGAGTGCTTTAATTGACCTCATTTTTAATAATTCTTAATTAATCTTTAATTAATCTGATGATTTGATTTTAATTTTTAATGAAAAATTAAAAAGTTTAAACTTAGATTAATTTCACTATAGAGAAATCTTATTTGTGATAAATTATAAAATTAGTAAATTGCGTAATTTAATTAATCATCAAATTAATTAAGATTAATTAAGAATTATTAAAAATGAGGTCAATTAAAGCACTCAGAGGCCAATGGATTAAGAATGTGGATCCAGCAAGATGTCGTTCGAAGTGGAGCTTTTTACGATACATTGCGCTGATATCAGCGGTTAATGGGCTGATATCAGCTCAAGATCAGAGTGTAAATATCTCAGACTAATTCATAAATAACAACTTGAGATACACTAACGCAAATATACGCTATACTTCATTTACTAAGTCTTGTCTTATTGTTTTAAGACTTCATCCTAATTCACGTTATTGTCAATCTTGATTAATATAAAATTTCACATATACTTCAAAATTTTTACCTTATTAACTTTAAATAATTTAGCATGTTACTTCATGCATGTAGTACATTTATACATTCCATCTACTTTATCATGATGAAAAATGTCTTGAATTTGCCGTATCACTTTTAAATGCCTCTTCAAGCATTATTCAGTTGAGAAACAATCATATTAAGCTTGACAGTAGAGAGTGTTTGCAATTGGTAATTTTTCCTCTTCTTCAAATTCAAGTGCTCTTAGCTCTAACTCCCTCTCAACCTTATGAATTTCAGCCTTTTGTAGTAGAACTAAAGTAAAATAAGTATAATCTTATTCCGATTTAAGTTAGCCGCATTGTTTAAATTCTTTTTTAAATCTCTTTTATTAAGCTCTAATAACTTCCCAAGTTTAGCAACTATGTATAGAAATTGAAACGGCGACATTTATAGTTGAATTTCAAGAGTTGGAGATCATATTTATTCTTTGATTACAAATATAATTTCTTTTAATTTCATGCTTAATAATTTTGATTTTGGTAGCAGTTGAGAATAAATTCAAGTTGGTACTGGTACCTATAAGGTTTTGAACCATTTTTGATATTTTCGATTAAAACTTCATTAGTTTAAAAATAGGTACTAACTAAGTTTTGGTACTATTAAAATGGTACAAATTAAAATTATACTGATTTAGTACCAGTACTAATTAATTTATAAACAAATTTAGAACTAATTAAATGGAACTAAATTAATAAAAATGGAGTTCCATCTCTGAAGTTTGTTAAAACTTTTGTAAGCTTTCTCCAAATATCCTTACCAGGTTAACCTCCAGTAATATCTCCATATTTAATACTAAGTTTTAATCAGTAGGATTCAGAACTTTATATATAACAATTAGAAATTCTATAACAAGAGAAGGAACAAGAATGGAATCTATAAGTACTGTTATTAAGAGGGTTGTAGCTTAAGAAATGATATCAATATTTAGAAGCTAGGAGAATCTCTATAGATACCTCACCCAGCATGGTAAGCATGTAACATATACTTAATCATATACTATAGTGGAATCATTCCTACTAACCATGGAAGGTACCAAAATTATATTCTTAAAAGGCATACTCTGTGTGAGAAGAAAGTCTTCAAAATCAATAAAATTAAGTTGATAGAAATACCAAATTACCCAGAGATTTCAGTCACTAATCTCTACTAGGATATGATGAAAGATGAAGAGTTGGTAGTTTATCCTCCTCTAAAAAAACAACTCTTTAGCAAGCTTCCAGAAAGGAGCTATTTCTTTGGAGTTCTTGGCACTTTAAGAGAGAGTTATCTCAGAGAGATCATTGAAGAAGATCACAAGAAAACGCTACTCTATTTCTCCTGAAGATTGAAAGATGCAAGGCATACTTATAAACGAGACCTGGCATGCTGAGCTTAAGAAGCATGCTTACCTCTCTAGTAAGCTTTGTATCTTAACTTTACGGGGAAACCTGGAACTGGTGTATTTCTAATGAAAGAGCATGCTAAGGTTCACAGAGAAAGAAAATGGCAGACAACCCATGAGGTGAGCATGAAGCTTTATAAAGATTTCTAAAAACCAGATGATATAAAAATAGATGCAGGAGCTCTCACTAAGAGATAAAATATGGGCCCAAGCAAGGCATAAGAAGTGGATAATAAAGAGAAGCTAAATCTCTTTCTGGGTTAATTTAATATGTGAACTTATTTATTCTTATAAATCTAAAACTTATTTATAAACATTCATTCTTCTTTCTCTTGCACAAACTTTTGACTCATTTAAGATCACTCTCTTGCAGCTACTCTGAATCAAGTCTACTGTATCTATAGGCAAGTCATGTATAAGGTGATACAAAAGCAGTTTCTTGTGGTGAGTCTCAATTTAACTCCAATAAAATTAGATTCAATTAAATTTTATCTATCGGGAACGTTATTTACAGAATTATGTTTAACTCTTCTTAAGCTTTCTTAAACTTCTTATTCTTATGAACTTAGAGTTTTTCAACCAAAAAGATGATCTCTCGATCTTTTTATCTATCTGAGCTTATATAAAACTCAATATACTACTCTCGCTAAAATAAAGCTAGGATGAATGACATATATTTCTAGTCCTGAATCTTTACTAATACCAGCTAAAATTTCATGAGTGATAACCCTTACATTTTAGTAATATACTTCAATGTTATAATTCTTTTAATACCAAGACCTATTAATTAAGGTGTTGAATGAAATATTGCTTCATCAGCATGTATGAACTTGATGTTATTAGTTTTAGGTCTCTGCAATTAATCATATATTAATTTTTGATTATTACTATGAAATAGCACGGTTAAATCAATTACTCTTCACTTTGTTGAAAATCTTGAAAGTAATACCATTTCGCCTTTAGATATTAGCTATAGTGTATGGAGAGATACGCATGCCAGGAAACTTGAGATTAATCATAACAGCTCGCTAGTCAGAGGAAAATGTGCCAATACTATAAAATCTTTTAAAGTTACTGAGGTAGTCAATATGGGTATGAGTGAAAATTTATTCTTTTACTGTATGTTTTAGAGTACCAGAATTAAAATACAAAACAACTAACATGCAGTGATACCTAACAGTTGAGGCACTCCTGTGTTAGATCTTAGCTTTAGCTGCATAATTCAATAATTGTTTGACTTAGTCTATATTAATACTCGAACCATGCCTAAGCTTAAGTAGTAAATTTAAATATTACTCATATATTTACCCTAAATTTCTCTAATTTCTATTTCTCATTTTGAAATTTTCTCTAATTTCTATACTAACCCCAATAAGACCCCAACTATACTCAACTTATAAACCTCATTAGTGGGTTTTGGGGTTTAAATCAATTCATAAAATTGTTTTGTTAGAGTTATCTTCAAAATGAGAGTTAACATAAAACTGTATTTCTTGGAGGCACCTTTTAGAAAGTAATTATAATGTTAATTTGAATGTTATTTGAAATTAAATAGCCACACCTTCAACCATTTGCAAAACATTTGGATTATTATAAATAGTATCTTTATAAGATTTAAACTAATAAGCCCATTACAATAATCTGCTGATTCTTATTTGTTTATTTTTAATACATTAAGCAGCTTGCAAACTCTTGAAACTTTTGCTTAATTGTTTAGTTGCTCAGCCTTAAAATTTTAAAGTAGATAAGCATAATATTACGCATCTTGATAGATTGTTTAATTGCGCAGTAGAGTTAAACAAATAATATTAAAATAGTTATTATAATTATTTGTTAAGCAAGAAAACTGTTCAAATAAATAGCAATAATTCTGCTTTTCAGCTCACCAATTTGAAATGCATTGCACTCTAATACTTGACTTTTATTTTATTAAATTATTTATCGCATAAACTTAGTTTTTTTAATTTTAATATATTTTAGCAATAGCGCTCTCAGAGATATAGGAAATTTTAACATTATAAAAAATAAATCTATATATTTTAATTTTGGCTCTTTGTTTGGATGGAACATATAGAAATTATAATAATACTAATAAAAATTTATTTTTTTAAAAATTTTTGTAATAATACAAAAATTAGTGATTAATATTTAGCTCAGAGACGAACCACAAAATATTCTATAAAAATTACCATCAAATAAATCATTGAGAGTCCATATTAAATTTATTTCTATATTTATTATATAAACTCCAAAGCTCTAATTCTCAAGATTTGGATGACTACTAATATTTAATATTATAAATATATTTGGTAGCATTTGTAAAAAAATAACGGCCTTGTAGTTGTAAAATTAGTAGAAGTAGTAAATGATCTGCACTAAAGTTACCAAATGACGAGATTTGTGATTAACTTTTATAAACTTATAACCTCTACAAAAGTACTTTTAAATTTTATTTTAATTCACAAATCCCAGTATTGAACAACCTTCTTCTCGATATTGTTAACTCATTATGGCAAAAAGACAATCCCAAGTTGTAGTATGACCCAATAAAGGATCTACTACTTTACAATCAATTTTAAATTTTAAGAAGATATAATGCTAATCAAAACTTCATTTAAACAGAGCTTGAAATTTAATGTCGACAAAGGTAGTCAAAAAGCGCTTTGATGAGTGGAGTAGTCTTGACCGCATTCCACGCTTCTCTGTTTTTCATTATAGGACATGAAAATCAGTTTTCTCAATATTCCTACACATTACCAAACTATGAGAGACATCATGAATCCTACCTCAGATATCGCTCAAGATCTTATTCAACAATATTAAACAATTATATCTAATGCCATTCAAAACCAAAACCCTAAAACAACTTAATTAGTTCAGTGTTTAATTGTAAGGCATTTTTGGGACTTATAGCGAAAGGTAGAGAAACTCATGTTTGGCTTGCTGAATTCAAACAAATTTTATCAGCTTATCTTTGTTATATCTCTTGAATCTTACTCTCTAAAAGTGTATAATTACAGCAGTTGTTGCCGGACACAATTTTGCTGCAGCTGCTGTTATATCTTTTGATTATACCTTAAGCTTAATATTAAAATTATTATATTATAAAGTCTCTTATATTGAGTATTTTATTAATTATTTTCGAGAGTCATTGATTTTCATTGGTGTCTCTCGAGGTTTTTTAAAAAAATAAATTAGTAAAAAATATTCTAAAGTTAATAATATTATATAGAACTTTTTCTGTTTTTATTTTTAAATACTTTAGGATATATCAATATATTTTAATAGATTTTTTGGCTAGCAGGTAGAACACACCCCCCCCCTAATGTACTATTTTCTTTTTGTAGTCTGGTAGAGTTTTTGACGCTGAGTAAGATTCTATTAATAGGCTTTTGCTTGCGATAGAGCTATGATAAAAACAAAGTTAAGTTTATATATAAAACATCATAAAAATGTCAAAAATTTTCAAATTATTTTTTATCATTAGCTTTCTGAAAATCATATTTTGGGTGTTTTATAATATTCTAGCAAAAATATAATTATTAAATTATTATTTTTGGAAAATCACTTTTTTATGCTTTTTTATATTTTTATGCATTAATAACTATTTATAAACAAAAAAAGTGATTTTCCAAAAATAATAATTTAATAATTATATTTTTGCTCAGAATATTATAAAACACCCAAAATATGATTTTCAGAAAGCTAATGATAAAAAATAATTTGAAAATTTTTGACATTTTTATGATGTTTTATATATAAACTTAACTTTGTTTTTATCATAGCTATCGCAAGCAAAAGCCTATTAATAGAATTTTACTCAGCGTCAAAAACTCTACCAGACTACAAAAAGAAAATAGTACATTAGGGGGGGGGTGTGTTCTACCTGCTAGCCGATTTTTTTTATGCAATAAATTGATTCCTTAATTTAAATGAGGGGTAAAAAATGAGATAAAAACAAAAAATAAAATAATGTTCTAAATCTAATCAGAATTCTCATAATTCTTTTCGGATATAGAAAATTGTATAATGAACTTTTTTTTCAAACAATAAAAATTTGAAGATAAATATTATTCAATATAAAATCATCGAGAGACACAAATGAAATAATTGACTCTCTTAAATTTTTTATTTCGATGTAATTTATTATTCTATTAAAAATTAAAATATATTTAAAATAAATTAAAATCATTTAAAAAATGGAGGATTTTTTAGTTTAGAGTCCTCTTGCTTTTTTCAGCATCATTTAATATTTTAAGAGAATGCAACTAAGATAAATGATCGTCGAAGGTATTGAGGAGCTCTCCCGATGCGTGGGAAGTTTCCTACCCTTAACATTAAATATTTAATTGTTTGACAATAAATATTTTAAAATATTTAAATTTTTAAATTTCAATTATATTTTCCATTTTACTAAACAACTTAGAATGATATGTAATTATCAAAGTAGATTAATAATTTTTACTAAATTATTTGATTTTTGGCAAATTTATTAATATTCTAACATGAAAGATCTGGGCAAGAAGGGAAGCAAGTTCAATTTAAACAAACTCAAAAAGAAGGTTGGAATTCTTAAGAGCAGATAAATTACACTTTTTTAAACAATTAATCAGAATTTGCTAGTGCTCAAGTAGAGCTTTCACCATATCCCCTAAATTCATGCTTTTATATTTAAGACTGCTCTAACAAAAATTACCTATGATTTGTTGAAAATTAAGCAAAAAAGTGCAATCTAATTGATGCAGAATGCCTAGAAATTTTAATACTAGGAAAGTTGGAGGAGAGAAGGCATAAATTATTTGAGTGATAATATTAAATTGGGAAAAGAGTTGTTATTGTTATTTATTTTATAGGGTCTGTTCCTAATTTCATTTATTTCTATTATTTACCAAATCTTGTAAATAGTAACTTTAGGATTTACATATTAATAAGTACTCTATAAGCATATTTGATAAATTTTATGATCATGAATATAATCATCCTTTCAAAATATATTTATTTATATAATAAGAAATATTAGAAAAATCTATTCTATTAGTTATTTATTTATATAGTAGGATTATATTTTTAAATAGAAAATTAAATTAAAAAATTATATAATAAATATGTAAATATTTATTTAAAATCGTGGCAGTAAACTTTTTCGATACCTAGACAATTTATTACTTCTTCTATAGATAATTCAATTAGATTGACTATTACAATTGGCGGTATTAATTTATAGCTCTCCTGAAACGAGCAAGTACCAAATTGTATAAATTTCAAGTATGTCTTCACAATTCAAGTATATATTTTACTTTTTTATTATATAATTTCCAAATATTAAGTATTCCTAAAATAATAATTTTAGAATAAATAGTTGAAAGATTCAAAAATAAATTTCATGCTCTCACATTTTCTGAGTGTCCTTTTAATGATAATATTTTTAAGTTAAATGCTTAAGAAAATCAAATTGTTGAGCAACATAAAGATACATGAAAATTATAATTAGAAATTAAATTTGTGAGGATGGAAGTTTTCTACTATCCAATTTAAGAAAATATATAATATTAATAAATTTCTCAAAATCTAAAAAAATTAATTAAAAATATTCATAATTTAAAATCAATTATTTTTTATCAAGAAAAAAAATTTTGATTATTAATTATATTAGATATTTTGCAATATATAAGTTGAGATAATGATAAAAATATTTTTTGAAAATATTATTAAAATGTTTTATATAAAGTTAAGGTAAAATCTTATTTTACATATTAGGGAAGGAAAATTTGTACGTGACTAGGAGAGGAGAAATCTTCCTCTTCTTTAATTTGTATATAACATAAGAAAATATAGAAAATTGGAAAATAAATAAAATTAAGAAATTAGAGGGATTTTAAGATAGCAAAATTGGAAAAATCAGGGTTTATTTATAGATAATTAAAATTAATATAGATTTTAAAATTATACATAATATTTTTTTTCATTTATGGAGAGAGCTAACTCAACTCTTATTAAAAGTATTTATATATTGGATTTGATGCATTTATTTGAAATTAAGCAAAGCTGAGTAAGGATGCAATAAAATTTTACTCTAAATTTATAGTTTAATATTATTTTGAATTCTCTATAAATATAAAAAATATCGCTCAATTTTAACTATCTCTAATTTTATTTAATAATTAATTTTCTAATTTTTTTAATTTCAAATAAAAATATATTCCTGCAATCAAAACCTCTTCAATTATTTGATTGAGTTTTTGATTTATAAAAGTAGACTATTAGTTCATTTTTTATTGGGTTTAATAGGAGATTAGGGTCTAAATATTAGTATTTAAGTGAGTTAGTGCAAGGGTTAGGGCCAGTTTATAACTCTGAGTAGTTAGATTAATTGTTTATGTTTCTTTATGAATGAGATGATTATAGTAAATAACTCAAACCTATTTTAAATAACACTTTAAATATCAAGTCTGCTTCACAAAGCTAGTGCTACTATAAAAATTCTAAGCTTATTAGCTTTGAATTTAAAAGATAACAATTTCTATGAAGCCTAAGAGACCTTTAAAATTTTAGCAGCATCAATTGAATATAAAATTGATGACAAGACTCTCACTGGGGGTCACTTTTCACTTGATTAGAGAACTGCAATGTTTCATAATATCTTATAATATAGTCAATCGCATTAAAAGAGGGATCGATCGAATTAAGTGTTCAATTTATAAAAATTGTTTAAGATATATGCTCGATTAAATTAAAAAAGCTTAAGAACATAATATTAATTTTATACATGCTGATGAAGCTATATTTACATCCAATACCTTCATATCAAGGTCTTGGTACAAGAGGTTCAGCTGCAGAGAAGTATATGATTAAAAGATTAAGGTTCAAGCTCATGCTATTATTGGTGGAATATGCGAATGTAATGGTCTCAAGACTCTTTTTATTCACCCTCTATCAATAAGACTGAAAAATACATAAAGTACTTACAATTATTAAGAGAAAAATACTCTGACTAAAAGAATATTCTATTCGGTGATAAATTGTCAGTTCATAAAACCAAATACTTGAGGAAGAATTATGAAAGATTTAACTTAAGAAATATATTTAATATTCCTTAAGCCCTTAGTTTAATGGAATTAAATTATATATATGGGGTTATTAAAAGTGGCAATTATAAGAAATTGCTGCTCTACCATATTATGCATGAGTAAAAGATAGATACAGTATATTTTATTATATGTGCTGCTCAAAGAGTTAATGATGATATAGCTAATTTATGCGCTTGAGTTGGGTATATTTTATCAAGAAGTTTAGACTAAACGAATGATAAGTTAACTTAATATATTCACCCGTAAGGGATTAGGCTTATCATTTTTTTCTTCCACTTATTAAAGTTTGTTCGACCTTTGTTTAATCATTAAGTACCAGTTCTTGTATCAGAACATATGTTCTGAACGACACCTGACACCCCCTTACCCCTTATCTTGGTAGTAACCCCCCGTACCCCTCACCCCGTACCACCCTAAAATATCCTATCTCATATCAAATTTTCTATCCTCAGGGTCCAAATTGATTTCCTTCTTGACATCTCGACATCATAAATTTTAGTTTTTATATATAATATTTCATATATTTTTCAAAATTTATTATTTCTATGTTATTTGTAAGTTTTGAAAAGTTTCACAATGTTATTCAACCTTTTTTGCACACCCCATGTGATAAATAAATAAAAATATTTTTGATTGAAAATATAAGAATTTAATTTCTAATTAATTTTTATTGACTCCATACACAAATTTAATTCTAAAAAGATTTATCGATTAAATCAACTTCATTCGACTAAATTCCAAGAAAGAGTATAATTAATTTTTCAAATTTAAATTTCCAATTTTTTATAATTGATTGTTCACCCCGTGGTACCCCCCCCACCCCTCCTCAGTCCCTAAACCGAAGTACCTCCCCACCCCTCCCCCTCCTCAAAAATGAAGTCCCCCTAATATACCCCACTTCATATGAAAAATCATATTCCCAATGTCTGAATCGACTCACATCATGACATCTCACTCTCATTATAATTTTTACTCGTTATATGTCATAAATTTTTCAAAATTTTTTATAATCATTTAATTGCTATTTTGATGTTATTTTTTATTTTTGACAACTCTCATTGCGTCCATCGACTATTTAAAATAGATAATCCCATAGGAAAATATAATTCAATTGAGTTTTCATTTTTCTTAGACTTTTTGAAGATTTTTATAATGCAATAAGTTATACACATAAAAAATTGCAAAATTAATTTTCAACCTAATTCAACTTCATTTGATTAAATATTATTAAAAATTAACATGAGTAAATTTTTTAAAATATAATTTACTGTCTAGTTTAAAGTTTATTACATCATAAAATATTAATGAATAATTATTCTTAGATTACCATTTTAAATAATAATAAATTAAACTATCATAATTACTTTTGAATTCATTAATATTTTATGATGTAATAAACTTTAAACTAGACAGTAAATTATATTTTAAAAAATTTACTCATGTTAATTTTTAATAATATTTAATCAAATGAAGTTGAATTAGGTTGAAAATTAATTTTGCAATTTTTTATGTGTATAACTTATTGCATTATAAAAATCTTCAAAAAGTCTAAGAAAAATGAAAACTCAATTGAATTATATTTTCCTATGGGATTATCTATTTTAAATAGTCGATGGACGCAATGAGAGTTGTCAAAAATAAAAAATAACATCAAAATAGCAATTAAATGATTATAAAAAATTTTGAAAAATTTATGACATATAACGAGTAAAAATTATAATGAGAGTGAGATGTCATGATGTGAGTCGATTCAGACATTGGGAATATGATTTTTCATATGAAGTGGGGTATATTAGGGGGACTTCATTTTTGAGGAGGGGGAGGGGTGGGGAGGTACTTCGGTTTAGGGACTGAGGGGAGGCGTGGGGCGGATAGGTACCACGGGTCAGTGAACAATCAATTATAAAAAATTGGAAATTTAAATTTGAAAAATTAATTATACTCTTTCTTGGAATTTAGTCGAATGAAGTTGATTTAATCGATAAATCTTTTTAGAATTAAATTTGTGTATGGAGTCAATAAAAATTAATTAGAAATTAAATTCTTATATTTTCAATCAAAAATATTTTTATTTATTTATCACATGGGGTGTGCAAAAAAGGTTGAATAACATTGTGAAACTTTTCAAAACTTACAAATAACATAGAAATAATAAATTTTGAAAAATATATGAAATATTATATATAAAAACTAAAATTTATGATGTCGAGATGTCAAGAAGGAAATCAATTTGGACCCTGAGGATAGAAAATTTGATATGAGATAGGATATTTTAGGGTGGTACGGGGGGGTCGGGTGTAGGTCAGAACATATGTTCATTTCGTTTGACTTTTATGAATCTTAAAGAGTCTCTTGCCCAACTCATGCTTTACTTTTAACTTTCTCTCAGTTTAATTTTCTGCACTCTTTCATGAAGTAAATAACAGTTCCAGGTTATTCCATTAAAATGAAGACTAAGATTAAGAGATGAATTGATACTTCTAAAGTTCCTACAACAGAAGAAACTGATTTTAATTCCCTGCTTCTCTTGTTATTCTGGGGAAATGCTGTAGAGTACTTTTAAGCTTTTTAAATTACTCCATTTAAGTACTTATGTATCAGTGTTCCTAGAACATAAAGGAAGAAGATTCTATCAGACAACTCATTAGAGAGATCTAGCTTTAATTTCAAATAAAGAGTAGCATCTGGATCACTCAGCTTCTGAATTTTCCAATTAAATCTTGATATGATATTCAATTCATAGCATCATTCATAGACTCCATTTTCTTTCATGTTTCTATAAATGTTTATGATATTTGAAATAATGGATATCCATTCTGAACTTACTAAAATTTTACTACTAAATAAGGAAATTCCTTGAAGATCAACCTTTATCAGATAGATAGTTATAAATGCATGAAATTTTCTCCAAGTTTATAATTTTGACTTCCATTTTTATCAAACTTTAACCTTTAAATTGCTCTTAGTAATAATTATTTAATTTAGCGGAGCTCCTAATTTGTTTAAAAGTTTTAATAGGAGTTAAATTAAAGTTATAAACCGTATTAGTTGGTACATGCAAATTTTATTATTTCCCTTCCTAAAGTTACGAGAACCTGTTTAGGAGCACCATTTAACTTTACAAAACACATTTAAGTTCATTTTATTGTATAAAATGGATGAATTAGTATAAATACATCTCATAATTTAAAAAATTTAATATCACGCATTATGATCCCATTTTAAGGTCTCTAAATCTTTAAGGATATGCACTTACTTGTGCAATAAGGTAGAGTTTTAACAGCTTCTTTAATTATTAATAGTATTTATAAAATGAGCAATAACTTACTTAGAAGAGTGTATTGATTAGCATTAGCCAGTAAAAGCTTTCTTTTTTTAGAATCAAAAGAAAAATTAGACCTGTGATTCTTATTTTCAATATGAAAATCAAATTCTCTTGCCTTAGGTCTCAGACTTTTAATAGCAATTCAATTGTAAAATGGATATGCAGAAAATAAAAATATAATGTGAGGTATTAATAAAAATGGTAGGAGAGGAGGAAGAGAAGAAAAAAGCTTTATATATATATAAAAAGAGTGCGAGAAGAACTTCACTTATATGTATGCTATCAAGGTCATATTTTAGAGCAGCATTCTAACAAGGCCAAGCACTATCCTAAGCATGATAAGATAGATGGAAAAAATACTTCTGCCCTTTTTGCAATAAGCAATTTAATCATTCAAGGGACCAAAAGATCGCCTCTAAATAAATCATGGCAAGAAGTTTAAAGTCATAGATCCTAGACTGTGGAGGTCTTACTAAAAAAAGAAAGCCTAGGGACCTTTAGAATCTTTGTGTGGAATAAAGAGAGTTAAAAAATAGAGGAAATTAATTAAAGCAGTGAGTAACACCCCTGCCTCTGATATCGTAAAATTATGATTAAAATTTAAGCACCAAAGCTTCCAATTTTATAAGTAGTTGACATTAAAGAATGTAAGGAAAGTTATCTTATCCTTGATAAATAAAAAAAGGTATGAACAGATTTAGCTCGCATACAATATAGAAATCCGTTCAACTACTTCAAATGCGATGACAATTATCATTTGAAATTTGTCATGTGAGTACTAAGATCAAACTAAAGTAAAGGATAGACAGTGCAAATTTTTCATTTGCTCGATTAAATTCTGCTTGCTTAAGATAATGTTGTTTTTCGTCTCCCTCTTTATTAAATGACTTTAAGAGACAACATTTAAAATTAATGGATTCCATAGTTGATGCCTCTTGTTCTAACAAATTTTTGCAAAGGCATTTAAGAGCTGCACACTTTTGGATGTGTTAAAATAGACTTGAAATGAGAATATTATTTTTGAATTTTCACCACTATAAGTAGTAATAATTGATATCAACAGATTATAATGAATTGCAGCCTCAGGATTTGGCAACGTATTTTGTACTCCTGGATACTTTCTAGAAAGGGAGGTCTGAAGAGTTGTTGATATTAAGTGGGATATATGGGCTCTAGCAGAAATTTTAGCTTTATGTGAAATGCCAAGAAATGATTACTATAGCTGTATGAGAGAGACAAAGAATCAAAGCAGATATTACAGCAATATCTAGTCTATAATAAAATAAAAGAAGTTATGAAAGATATTGCATAGTAGATAAACATTAAGTCAAACTATATTGTGGACCATTCAATAGACTTGTTAGTTGTATTGGAGAAATAAAGTTTTGAAAGTTACCTCATTATGCCAATTATAGTTAAAGTGAATAGCAAAAATAAAGAATTCTTAATAAACACTAATTTACATTATATTTAAATCTTAATCGCTCACAAAAATTATTTATTTTATAACCCTAAAATATAATGCTTTATCAATTTACTTATATTAATCAAAAATTCATTCAAGCACTGAAGAAGTTTTGTGGTTTTGAATATTAATAATAATTATAATATTAATAAAGAGAGATTTTTTAAATAAACAAGTGTTTTGGTTTAGTTTGATGCACCAAAATAAATTTACACAAAACTGCATTAATCTTTTTTATTTTTTCAAAATGTTAAGATATAATTTGAGAGATATAGCTTATAATTAAATGATAACTAAGATTAAAGTATATTTGATAATTTTGAAATGGATATTGCAAATTTCAAGATTGATTAATAGGGTAGTCGTCTCTAAGGGTCAAAATTAGTTTATAAAACCATCCATGAATAAAATTTACTCTCATATTTTTTCTTATGTATCCTAAACCATGGTTTTATAATAGTCTATTGTTTACTTCATCTTTTAATTTTTATCCAAGATACTGCCATTGCTCTATAGGTAAAAATAATATTTATCTATTTTTTCAAAGTTTCAATTAGTACAAGGAAATGGCTTCTATATATTTATGACATGGGGTGATTGAAATATGATAAATTAATTAATTAAATATGAAATTCACATAAGATTTTTCACTTATAAATCTTACGTTTTCTATGCTTTTTTATGCTATAGTAGAAGTACATTTAAATTTGCAAATTAATCAAAATTAAATTTTATCAATAATTAATTAACCTAAGTAATGTTTTTGGAAAAAATATCCCCAAACCTTAACTACTTTATACTTATAAATAACAAAATAAAATGTGAAGGTGGTTGTAATTCCAATCATAATTTAATATATAGAATCCCTTACAGTTATTAGGAGATCGCTCAAAAATCATAATATCTCATTTCTAGGATGATTCAGAGATATTAGCAATAGTGAAGTCCAATCAAAAGTGCTGGATCTACCTTAGAATCAGTTTGAACAAGAATTTCGAGTCATTTTGAATATAAATCCATTCCAGATTTTAGTATTTATTTAATTGTAATTTATGTCCCTATGACTATTATATTCTCGAAATAATCTTTTATCTTTAGTAGCGTATAATTAATGGAGATATCTATTAAATATATAAAGTTTAATGACGCCTCTATAGTAAATATTATCCAATTAATTATGAGAAAAATTTATACATAATTTTCATATAATTTTCTGATTATTTCTTATATTTCAAATATTTTATGTCATTAATATGTAGAAACATACTATTTATATTCAAAAAGAAAATATTAATTAAAAATATTATGTACCTTTATTTTCACTGATTTTCATTTAAGTATTTATATATAGAAAATAATAAATTACTTGGAAAAAGTATATCTTTTAAATGATAATTATCTTTATATTAAGTTTAAATAAATTTGTAAACTAAATGCAAAAAATAAATTTAATTAAAACACAATATTAATGATAAATATTATATCAAAGGAAAAATTTGATCTAAGAAATTTATTTATTTGTTAATATTTAAAAGTTAATTATTAGGCAATATTATTTTTAACTTTTTAAGCTATTATTTAAATTAAACAATTTTACAAAATTTTGACCCTCATGAAAGCACCACCAGACTAATATAGAACGAAGAATTTCGTTAAATATATATTTAATTTTTTAGAAAATAATAATTATCAAATTTAAATATATAATATTAAATTTACAATTAATTATTAATTAAGGTAATTCTGAGGAATTTTATTCGAAATTGAAAATAAAATTATATAAATATATATTTTTAAATTTTACAGAGTTATTAATAATATTTGACGGGATTATAATTTTTATAGGAAATTTAAAATCTACTAGACTCTACATTCAAAACCTCAAAACCCCTTAATGAGTTTTTTAAGTGTTTTTATAATAAAAGAAATGTTGGAGATTAGCGTTTATTTGTGTTAGGAAGCAACATTTTACTTCTAGTTATAAAAAATTGAAAAAGTTTCTATTTTAGAAATTTTTTATAATCTGCTTATCTGTTCTCAAATTAAAATATAAGTTCTAGCATTTTATTTTAAAAAGTAAGAATGAGTGACATTTTTTTCTAATTTGTCATTAATTATTACTTTTACTAATTTTCTTTTTGAAATTTATTTATTGCATCTGGTATTATTCAAAAATATTTTTAAATTTTAATTAAAATTATTTATAAATTCAATTGAACACTTTAATTTCTCTAACCTTTCTTTCTATTTAATAAAGAGCATATATTGAAATAAGAGAGGTATTTAATTTAAAATGCAAATTAATGAAGAAATATACTAATCTTTTCTTGAAATTCTTGTCTTAATGTCTTCTTGATTCTCCTCATCTTCATGATCTTCAACTTTTCTTGTAGTTGTTCAAAGTACTAAAAACATTCGCGTTATGATCCTGATCTTTGAGTCGTCAAAACCTCCAGCTCTACTGGTGCTACAGCTGCAACCTCAGCCACTTCTTTCTTGAAGAGCATCATATTCAGATTCTTTCAGGAGGAGGAGACTCCATTATGTTTAGCCAAAATTTTAAAAATTAGAGATATTTAATAAATTAAATCAGTCTGATTAAAACTTTTTAAGTTTTAATGCTTAACTATATTTGATTAAACTGATAGCTTTAATTTATAGAGAAATTTTAATAGAGATGTCTTAAATAATTTTAGTATTAAATTTATTAATTAAAGCTCAGACTGATTTAATTTATTAAATATCTCTAATTTTTAAAATTTTGGCTAAACATAATGGAGTCTCCTCCTCCTGAAAGAATCTGAATATGATGCTCTTAAAGAAAGAAGTGGCTGAGGTTGCAGCTGTAGCACCAGTAGAGCTGGGGGTTTTGACGACTCAAAGATCAGGATCATAACGCGAATGTTTTTAGTACTTTGAACAACTACAAGAAAAGTTGAAGATCATGAAGATGAGGAGAATCAAGAAGACATTAAGACAAGAATTTCAAGAAAAGATTAGTATATTTCTTCATTAATTTGCATTTTAAATTAAATACCTCTCTTATTTCAATATATGCTCTTTATAATTTTAATTCAATACAAAAAATTTGGTAACATAAATTAATTTAATTTAAAAATATGCATAAAATGAATGTTTTAAGGTGATTGATAGCCATAATCATATTATTATTATTATTTTGTTCAAGATGTATTTTTAATGGATATTAATCTTAAATTTTTTTTACAATATCTAAAATTTTTAAGACACCTATTAAATATGGATATCTTATATGAGATCAACCTTGTAAAAATAAATTTAGAAATGAGAAAAAACTTTAACAAGTATTAGAGAAAGATTACCGCTTTAACCATTGAAATTTTTATATAATAGTACTAAATTTGCTTAAATTTAATTAGTACTGACCAAATTTGTTTAATCATAATTGGGATCAATTTAATTGTACAGAAACTTTATTAGTTTCTAGATTTAATTTAATTAGGTTTAAGTCAAGCCTTAATTTGGTTTTAAAATTTATTGGTACAATAAACATTTTCTAAATGATAAAAATAAATCCATTTTTTTAATTTTTAATTTAAAAGCATGCAGCTTTTTTGCATAAAGTAAGTTGAATACGGAAATTAACGATAGATTTTGGCTATATTGCATTAGTTTATCAGAGATACATGTTCAGGACATGATGATCAAAACGCTTCAATTTAAACAATTTGAGAAACTGATTTGAACAAGTTTAACATAATATAAATGATCCTGTTACCCTCAAGATGCACCATGAAACTGGAATCAAAGTATCTTTACACCAAGCCTTACTACACTGTGTGATTTTGTAAAGTTTCCACTACAGTCCTTTGAATATTTATGAGTACTTAGAGATATAAGCTCCCTTAAGTTATGAGCCTTAATAGTATTGAATCACATTTCTTGCTGTGCTAGGTTTTGATGTTTGAACCCAATTCGTTACTTAATCTGGTCGAGATCATGTTTAGTTAGGGTTGTCTCTCCACTATATGGAATCGAATGATGCCTGCAAGATTATTAGTTATCCGATAATGATCTCACAATATAATCGAGCTTCGTATTGCGTTTATAATATCAAGATACAAAAGACTTCACATGAAGTAAGTTCATGATATAATGGTAAAAATCAGTTACTAATAAATAATGCATATGTATTTGTGAGGCCTACAGTTGTTTGTTTAGCAGCGACTGTAATGGATGCTTTACGAAATCGCGCAGTGTAGTAAGGCTTGGTGTAAAGATGCTTTCATTCTAGTTTCATAGTGTATCAAGAGGGCAAAAGAATAATTTCTAATTCTATGAGATTTGTTCAACTCAGCTTCTTAGATTGTTTATTGAAGCGTTTTTGTCAGCATTCCCTTGTACTTGTGTCTCTGATAAACTGATGCAACTTAACCAAAATCTATCGTTTATTTCCCTTATCAACTCACTCTTATGCAATAAAGGTCCATACTTCTTAATGTAATAAATAAATGAAATTTGATTTATTTTTATATTTATATTAAAATAAAACTAAATACCAAATAATTAAAAAAAATAGAGTCTCAAGATAAAAAATGAAGTAGTTTTCATGAAACTTAAATATTTTATTTAAATAAGAAAAGTAAGCAAATAATACAATTTTAATTATATTTTCTTAGTGGTTTTATATCGATATGACATTGACAAAGATGTAGTTATTATAAAATTAAAGAACGGAAATCTCCACTAAGATAATAATTTAATTTTATTGGATCTCAATAAAAATGAAATAAATCAAAAAGAAACTTTAATGCCCAACAATACCCTCATTAATTAAATACAAATAAATCTCATTAAGTAGTTTTTGGGTTTTGAATGTAGAGTTCAAAAGATTTGAAATATCCTAAAAATAATAATCCAATCAAATTCTCAATAACTCTTACTTATTTAATAATATATATTTTAAATTAATTTTATTTCCTATTTCAAATATAATTTTAAGAATATTAATAGGGTATTTAGTAAAAATAATTTTATTTCAACGATTTAAATCAAAAATTCAATAAAAATGATATTCTTCGAAAATTTTATATTTTTTATTATATATTTAGAACATATAAATAATTTTATCATTTACTTAAATTTAGTAATTTTTATTTCAATATTTTTTTGATTAAGATTATAATTTAAGACTACTTTTTTTTATTTCTAACTTAAACAATATATTTTCAAGAAAACTAATTATATTTCTTAAAATAAATATGTAATGTCTTATTTTAAAATTTAGAGTTATACTTCTTGAATAGAAATTAGAAACCCCATTAATCTTAATTTAATTGATATTTTGATTATTTTTTAGGGTTGTGTATAGTTTATAAAGCAAAATATGAAAAATATGACATTTCAAAAAGTTAAATAGCGATTTTATTAGAAAAAGTTCACTTAAACTAACATGTAGAAAATTTGGTCCACTGACATTTTTCATCCCTATTTTAATAGTATAATACGTTGTTGTAATTGTCCTAGATGTGTAAAAGTTTGAAAAAATATAAATAAGTCATCCCATAATACTTTAATATAAATTTAATTAGAATTTATAGAAGTGAAACTATAATATTAACTTACTCTTGACCAATATTCTTAATAATAATCATCAGGATTGGAATTTGCTGTCTTGCAAAAATTTTGATAATCTACAAGACAGTTTCATGTAGATAAATTCAATTGCTCTTTTGTCTTGAAGCGAAGGACGCAATCCCAACTATATTAATAAGAATTTTAAGATCTGAAATTTTAAGCAAATTAATCATAAAAACCTTAATTTATAATCATCAATTTTGAATTAATCAAGACATCTATATAAATAATTTACAATATATTCTTTAACTATATTTGGCTGTCTTGTAGATGATCAACATAATTGCAAAACAGCTGATTCCAATCCTGATGATTATTATTAAGAAAATTATAAAAGATTAAGCTAATATTTAGCTTAACTTTTATAAAAATCTCATTGATGTTATACAAACTTAAGGGTAATAGCCCCCTGGGGGGGCGCTAGAATTTCTTTTCTAATTTTAATAAAATGGCCTAAAAATGATTATACCATCAATCTAACATGATATAACTTATAAATAAGGTTTGAAATAAGCTTTTCAAAGGAATACATTGAGACCGAGATCATAGTAACTTTTCACATTAACATCATAAATTACATTAATTTTTAAATAAATAATATTTTTTTTCTTCTAAATTTAATGTCTTAAATTTTTATGTATTCACCAATTTAATTACTAATAATATGATTAATTGTTATAATAGATTGATAGAGCTTTTATTAATGTTGCTAGACAGATTATTTATAATTGAATCCTTATATAAGAAGCTATTATAAAAATTAATCATATTATTAGTAATTAAATTAGTGAATCATAAAAATTTAAGACATTAAATTTAGAAGAAAAAAATATTATTTATTTAAAAATTAATGTAATTTATGATGTTAATGTGAAAAGTTACTATGATCTCGGTCTCAATGTATTCCTTTTAAAAGCTTATTTCAGACCTTATTTATAAGTTATATCATTTTAGATTGATGGTATAATCATTTTTAGGCCATTTTATTAAAATTAGAAAAAAAAATTCTAGCGGCCCTCCCCAGGGGGCCATTACCCAAACTTATAAATCTTTCTCTAAATTTACATATTTCATTTTTATGCAAAGAATGACAACTAAATCAATTAAAAATGTGTTTAGTGTAATCATTAGTACTATTTATTGATTTAAAAATTCATATGTCAACAAATATCCTAATATTAAGATCATCATATAAATCTACATCAAATGTATTTAAAATATTTAGACAGAATTTAATTTTTAAGAAAGTAATGTAAAATATTGTAGTAATCCATTTGATTTTTGAAAAATAATCAATTATTAATCATAAATTTTTGAAAATTAAGAATTAGATATATTATATTAAAATCTGAAAATAATTACATATTTAAAAATTAAAAATGAGTGAGAGTGGTTTGCGAACATTCATTAGATTCATGTAAGTAATACTGATTTTATAATGATTTTCAATCAAAACTAACAATTATTTTTGTTTGATATTTATTTCATACATAATTTTATCTGAAATTAACGCTATTTCAAAGATGAAGCTCAATCATCACATTAGATTTTTTCCTGTTAAGGTAAAATTTTTTTAGTGTAAGCAAATGAATAGATTAATCAAAATTTATGAAATCTTAATTATCGTATAAAATCATAAAAGTCTTAAATAAGGGAAAATTTATATATTTTAGTGAGATTCGAATTTAATTATCTCGAAAACTATATTACAGATATACGCACGATATTCTGACTGTAGAGCGAAACTTCGCTCCAATAGTTTAGAGCGAAGTTTCGCTCCAGATATAAAAACTTGTCGTCTGCCGAGGAGAATCTCGGAAAAGTCAGCTTGCTATACGGGAAACCACTTTTGATTTCCACCCTCTTTTTAATTAAGATTACTATTAATTTTAATAAATTTAATAATATGGTTTTAATTATAAATTAAAACTTATTTAATTATAACATAATAAAATTTCTCTATTAAGAATTAGGATTAGTGATAAATTATAAATTTAGTAAATTGTGTAGATTTATATATAATTAAATTTATTAAAATTAATAGTAATCTTAATTAAAAAGAGGGTGGAAATCAAAAGTGGTTTCCCGTATAGCAAGCTGACTTTTCCGAGATTCTCCTCGGCAGACGACAAGTTTTTATATCTGGAGCGAAACTTCGCTCTAAACTATTGGAGCGAAGTTTCGCTCTACAGTCAGAATATCGTGCGTATATCTGCAATATAGTTTTCGAGATAATTAAATTTCGAATCTCACTAAAATATATAAATTTTCCCTTATTTAAGACTTTTATGATTTTATACGATAATTAAGAATTCATAAATTTTGATTAATCTATTCATTTGCTTACACTAAAAGAATTTTACCTTATATATACAAAGAAGCATCTATATTAAAACTACGCAATTATATACAAATCCTCTCTTCTAACTATTCCCTCTTTCAGGTGCCTGGTAAAATTTTTAAAGTAGCTTCCTCTGCTAAAGTTAATCGAAACTATCAAATTCGTACTTGGTACAGTTTGCATAAGTCTATCTAGATTTAAGCAAAGTCTACCTGGTTTTAGAAGGATGTTCTTTATTGGCACTTAAAGTTGGTTCTATCCACAAATTTAGATTCAAGAAGCAAAAAATAGCACCCAAAAAGTCTAAAAGGATTTATAGCTAATTCTATATAGATTTTGCCCTTCCTGAGCCTGACAAAAAGTAAAAAATGGAGGAGGGACAACAGCTGTAGCTGGATGTAAAAATTCTAACAGGCACCTGAAAGAGGGATTAAATAATGAATTGCTAGACTGCTTATAAGATAAAAATGTCATCTCTCGCTAAAACAAAACTATTTTGAGAAGTTAGAAGTTACAAATAAAAATTATCACTCAAATAAAATAAAAGAAAGTTGATAAAATAAAAGCAGAAGTTGCAAAAAAAAAATATATAGCATAATTTCATTTTATCTTGCTATAAATTAAAACTGCACTTTAATTATCATATTCGTGTCAGTTATTTATTTTTAAAGTAAAATTATATCCTAATGTTATGTATTTTATCAATAATTACTGTTAACTTAGTTGATCCATTACAATATGTTACATTTCAATAGTAAATATAGATCAGTAAAGTCCATAAATTCTAATTTTGAGGGGAGTTTCCAGCCCCATTCATAAAAACATATAATTTTTATAATTTTCAAAGAATCTTAATAATCAATTATGATATATTTATATTAATTTAGCTTCAAATATCATTTTTACGTTGATAATGAATCTACATTTTAATGAAAATCACATTAATTATTAATAAAAAACAATTATTTTAGCCTTGTTTATAATATATGATTTGATAAAGAATAATTATGTACCTTGAAAATTATATATTAATAAAAGTTGTTTAGTACATGGTTATGGTAATTGAATTGAAATTTATTTATTTCTAATATTTTTATTGCCAAACAATATAAAATTTAATGTTGGGTCAGGAAACCTCCCCCCTAATTTTTACTTTTAAAAAGTAATATATTGTAATTGATCAACTAAGTTAACAGTAATTAATTGATTATTTTATAAAAATCAAATGGATTTCTACAATATTTTACATAACTTTCTTAAAAATTAAATTTTATCTAAATATTTCTAATAATTATTGATACTTAAACATTAATAACAATTGCATGTGATTTAAAAATTACTTAATTGATTATTAAAAGCTTTATGACTATTTAATCAAGTAAAAAATTTAATATCTTACTTCTACAGTATTGTCTTTATTTAAAAATATTCTACAAAATATCTCATGAAGATAAGTATAATATTGTTACACTATAAAATGAACAGGAAATCTTTTGAATCTAATTTTTCCTACATTATGATTAAACTATATATATACTTTTTAAAAAGTTAATTTCGATCTCTAATCAAGAATCCAATTTCATGAAATTTTTATACACTTTGTAGTAGTCTCATTATTCATAGCTAATATTATTACTAATTAATAATATAAAATCAGAGTTATAGTTTTTTGTAACAAGAGTCATTTCATTGGTCAAAAGACTATAGGTTTTTTCTAATTTATAAAAAAATTTGCCCAAATATTTTAAATAAAATAAATTTTAAACTTGTTTTAAATTTTAAGTAGGACTCTTTAGATTTTTAATTAAATTCATTAGATTATATCATTAATGATTGTAATTTATTAAAAAAATCCATATTTTGATGTTAAAGCTCCACTAAAGAATAATTAAAAATCTCTTGATATTATTATTATTACTCGCAAATATAATGTAAGAAATATTCAGAACAATTTTCTATAGAAAATTTGGTATGGATTTCAATTTCTATCACAATTACTTTAAAATAATAATAATAATAATAATAATAATAATAATAATAATATAATATAATAAAATAATAAGAATAATAATAATAATAATAATAATAATAATAATAATAATAATAATTATTCTGATCGAGACCCCCCTCCACCCTTAACCGAGACCCCCTCACTTTATAGTAATTTTTTGATAAACTTATTTTTACTCAAAATAAATTTCTTGCCTGCTATTATCATTATAGAGATATAAATTTCTATGTTTTCACTGCGTCCGTCCACTTTATGACGACATGCTCCTATAGGGAAATAATTATAATTTACTTTCCTTTTAACTTTCATTAGTAACAATATGATTTTCATTGACACAAAATAATATTATAAAAATTTCTAATAAATTAAATCATTTCCAATCGAATATATTAACAATTAATCTGAACATTTTCCCAATAATTTTCTTCTCTATTTCTCTTTAGATACTTTTAAATTTTTACTTTATTTAGTTAATTACTAATAAAGTCTTATTTTATTCATTAATATATTTTAATGGTAATCAAAAACATAAGAAATTATTTAGAACTTTCCCAAAAATAAAATAAGACTTTATTAGTAATTAATTAAATAAAGTAAAAATTTAAAAGTATCTAAAGAAACATAGAGAAGAAAAATTATTGGGAAAATGTTCAGATTAATTGTTAATATAGTCGAATGGAAGTGATTTAATTTATTAGAAATTTTTATAATATTATGGTGTGTCAATGAAAATCATATTGTTACGAATGAAAGTTAAAAGGAAAGTAAATTATGATTATTTCCCTATAGGAGCATGTTCTCAAAAAGTCTAAGCAAGTAGTGAAAACATATCAATTTATATCTCTTTAATGATAATAACAGGCAAGAAATTTATTTTGAGTAAAAATAAGTTTATCATAAAATTACTATAAATTGAGGGGGGGAGGTCTCGGTTGAGGGGGAGAGGGGGTCCTGATAAAAAGGGGTGTAGGGGGAGGGTCTCGGTCATAATAATAATAATAATAATAATGTGATCACATTGAGGCCTCAAGGAACCCCGATCATTAATATGTTACATATATATATATATAAGGGACAAGCCCTTTTATAAGTTCAAGTGTCATATTTAATTTGAGCATTAACTAATTCTAAAAATTTTCTTCTTCTCTGTCATCTTCTGGAGCCATTTCTTTTTCTTTCTGTTTTCCTCTCTCTGTCTAACTTTGACTTGAAAGGAGGGCTGTTTTATAATTGGAAGAGATATATCAACGTGAAATTTTTCTAAGGAACTTTGTTGTTTTTCGTTGGTGAGAAGTACTCTCTCTTAGATGCTTGTTAATTATAGCTCTCCTTAATATATGGAGCTAAGTTAGTTTAAGAGTTATATTTCCCATTTTTCAAATTATGAGTTATCTCTTGTGTCTTTGGAGTCAATGAGTCCTTATAAAAGTTTAATTCTTATATCGTATTGTATATTTTGAAACATGTTACTTGATGTTAGGATTTGTTAGACTCTATTGTTATCTAATAAAATTTCCAATTTGATCCCTTGGTGTAGTAGTATATGTATGTTAGTTATATCATCTATTGAATATTTAATCAGATTCTGTTCTGTCGGGATTTCTGGTTTCACTTTATTCCCTATTTAGTACCCCCTTCTCTTTTCACTATTTAGTATCCAACTTATTTCCTAGTTGTTGATTTTGGGTGATTCTTCGCATATCTTAGAGGTCGGATGGAGTGATTCCTCTAATATCTTTGTTAGGTAAGTTGGTATTGTTGGTTGAGTTGGTGCCAAGGGTTTTGTTTCTTCTTCTACCCTGATTCTGGAAGAGATGACCTTGTTGGAGTAGAAAAATTACGGTTTATACTGTTGAGGTTGAGTTTTTTAAAGTTAACGATGTTTCCTCTCTTAAGTATGTGACCTTGTTGTGTTAAGGTTTGTCTCTGGTATTCAATATGGTGAAGTTTTGATTTAGGGGTCTCCGGGTGTTGTGTTTTGAAACAATCTGTTTTTTGGGACAGCTTGAGGTTTATACAGTATCTTTTCTCATTCAGTAGTAGTTCTCTCTCGAAGGCTAGGTATACTTCTTCCTCGTCTTCTTCCTCATCTTCTTTCTCATCAGAAACCCAATCTGCTTCTGATAGGTGGTTGAGGTTTGTTTGGTTGTTTTAGCTAGGTAGTATTGAGCAAAGGAGTTTAAGTCTTTGAGTTAATCTTAGAACTGATTGTCGTCGATTAGGACTTGCATGTAGCTAAGCTTGTTGTGGTGAGGTTGTGTTAGCCTTTAGCACTTTTCAAGGGTTTGGTTCATGGTATGGGTGTTTTTTTTGGTTGATATATAAAAGTACCTATCATCCATGTCTGAGGAGGAGTCTTGATTTGTCTCCTTATTTTTCTTGCTATGTACAAATAGCTTTTAGTTGTCTTCAATGAACATCTGTTCTTCTGAAGATTCACTGTTGGTTGCCCAACAGTGTTCTCTTTCCTAGTCCTTAGGGACTAGGTTGTGGAGAGAGTTCGAGATAGACCTGGTTAGGATTTGTTACATTATATCCCCAGAGCAAGTTTCTATATAATTTAATATTTTACTTTAAAAGTATATCTTAACAATTAATCTAGATGCTTTTTTAATAAAGTGAAATGTAATTAATAATTGATTAATAATAAAAAGAATACAAAATGCAACTGCTTTGTGATAAACTGTTCATTCAATAAAACGTAAGTTAAAAAGAAGATATATAAATTTTTATTTTATTTGGGATACCTAAATTAAAAAGCAGTAGTTAAAGATGCAAACTTCGCAAAGTATCACAGAAAGGATACATAATGACATATAAAGATTAACTATTATAATATCAGTAACATCGGTAAAGATGATGAAAAGATTTTTCCGAGATATACATTTTTCATTTCTGTTATTACTTTTGTTATTATTATTAATAAATTATAAATTACAATTCATTTGATAAAAAAAATATCAGGAATAATTATCATTTCCGCTTATTATTTTTATTAAACAACTTAAGTTTTCATTTTTATGATTATGAAACTAAAGTTTTTAATTGGATTTTATTTTTTGGATATCATCATAGGTTTATCAATAAAAAACATTCTTAAATATATAATATATTAAATAATTAATTATTTTTACGATTTAAATGATTATACATCTAATTTATACAACAATATGATTCTAATGATACTAATTTTGAACTCTAATAAAATAAAAAGACTAGACTTTAAATTCGATGCGAGTTTATAAATATAGTCTTATATTTTAGATTATTTTCGTTAGGATGAAATTGATATCTGTTCTATCCTTTGGTAATCACCCCATAATAGATGAGCCACTCCCAAAATTAGAAATGATGTAATAAAAGATACCAATTTTTTAATATAATTTTTCAAGTAAAATGTCAGAAAAAATTCTTTATGTCTCTTTATCTAAGGACAATGTTTTTTATGAATAAATAGCATCATAATTTTTTTTAAAAATTAATTTTCATTATATATAATATTTTGATACTATACTATATTTTTATGATTCTTTGAGAGTTTTAATAATTCATGAGACATACTACCATAATAAAATATTCTTAAATCTACATTAATTATTTTTTCAACAGCAAAAATGGAGAAACTATTTTTTGCAATTTAAATCATGATTTGTTTTTAATAAAAACATAAGTTATTGATAATTTTTAATAAAAATAAATATGTGAAAATATCGGATCAAAAGAAGGTGGTGACTAAACAATATTTGTAAGCTACAAACAAATTTTATAAATAAATATTTTTCAGAAACAGGTTGGTGAAGATCTTTATATGCGACAGCCAGAAGTTCCAAAATAATTAAGACTAAAAAGGAAGAAAGATGGCAGAATAAATGAAGGTGAATGAAGAAATAATAACGCTTAACATTGATATCATTTTTGTATTTGTAAATTACTAGACTTATAACACTCAATTTATTTAAAATAGAGATATCCTCTTATTTTTATTAAATACAATGCGTTATCATGCAAAAGATATATGATAAATATTATTTTAAGCCTAAATTATATTAAATAATTTTATAAACATATATTGAATTGATAAATTTAAAATAAATTTAATTTTAAACAATTATGAGAACAAAATCCCACTTTAATACTACGTTGATATAAGTTGTCAATTTAATTTTGTTTTCAGTTATCACTTATCTATCTCATAAAATTATGAATGATTATTTCTTTAGGTAAAATTTTTGACTTGAATCAAAACCCCAAAACCCCTTAGTGAGGTTTATATGTGCTATGATTATAAGGGTAAAGTTGGGGTTTTATTAGGGTTAGTAGAGAAAACGCAGGTTTAATGAGACTTTAATATGAATTTAATGAGTATTAATTTACTTATATCACATGAATTTCACTCGCTTGTCTTTGTTGTATCTCTTGAATCTCGCTTTCTTTAGTGGTTCGAGCATATCCTTTAAGGATTGTCTTGGATATGCTGGAGCTCTTACTATTATTTTCTCTACTATCTTCTTTATTTCTTAGCATACATCATCTTGTTTAATGTTCTTCTCAGCTAGATTTATTGATTATTTTTTTATATTTTGTATTCATGTAAGTCATGCTTTCCATATCGCACTCTAATATTATTGCTGCTACTGCCCAAACATCCCACTAATTAGAGCCATTAGTCTATTTATCTCGGATTGGGAAGTAACCTAAAGTACCAAGAACCTTTGCCAAGGTAACAATTACAATCTTTAAAAACTTTTAGAATTTTAGGATTCCTCTAACTTGATTTATATGTTTGTAGATCATAAAACTGAAGCTTTCATTTTTTTTAATTAGCACTTTTAACTATATTTTTAATTTAAATTTCATGCGGGACCATTATTTGAATAATGGTACCGTGTATCTTAAATCTAATGAATGTATTTAACTTAAATAAAGTAAATTTGAAAATTATCATAGAAAACATGCATGAAATCCTGATTAATTTAAGTAAATTCTTTGAGGAATTGGAACAATGTTCTTTATCTCCAAGAAATAGAAATTTTTCCAAAATATTATCGCTCTGGATTCAAATATAGGTATCGCTAAAATACTGAAGAAACTATTGATAAATCCTTATGAATTTATAAAAACGATAAAGCAACGATTTAGATTCATGAATTTTATTGCAAAAGATAGAAAATTATTTCATTGACATATAATGCTTAAAAAAGAAATAAACTCATGGGACCATTATTGCAATTAGCTAAAATCTTAATGATTTGAGGGAATATACAAATTTTAGATCAACATTTTTTGCTAAATATTATGAATATATTTTCTCTGAAAGTTGACCATCCTTATATCAGTTTTTCATGTTTTGAGAGAGTTTCTTATATGCACTCTCCCCGATCAATTGCTTCAGGTCCTCAAGGCTCTCAATTTCATCATGCTCCTTTTGAGCTTCTGACATCGCTTCCAAGAGTACTTTGCTGAATCGTTTTTTGTAGATGAGAGCTACCAGCTGCTCAAGCTTGTCGAGCTTCTCGATTGTCATCTATTTCATCATGTGTAAAATCTGTTACTTTGGCACCTTAGATATAGGAAAATATTTTGACTTCAATGCTCCCATGCTCCTTGAACTCCTGCCTCTCATTTATAGATATTGGCTCTCTGAATCGATGTCACATGCTATTAATACTTAGGCATCATTTCGAAATCTAGTGTTGTATCCATAACTTTCATCTTGTCCAAGTATCAAAACCCCATTTTACCATGATTTAATTTCCTCAAGAGTTGCTTGAGAGATGCCCACTTTCACTTTAATTAAATCCATTTAAGTTATCATGTTTTATACAATGAGTTTCTCATGGTCATTGCAGAAGATAATAAGGGGGCAGTAAGGCATTAATCTTCGATCTCTTTCTTTACTTTTGCCAGCCTCTCTTCCATACCTGAGCATATTATAATTTCTCCGCCCTAATCTTGGCTTAACTCATTTAAAAGTTCGTACTCACTCTTGAACTTCAAAACTTTGGGTTGTATGCAAACTTGGGCGAGCACTCTATCAATCCCTTAGTCGCAGGTGGCGCTGAACAGGTAGGACTTGCTCAACCCTAAATCCCACAGACCATAAATTTTGCCATCATGGTGAAGAAAAGGATGCTTCCAAGCAATTCGATCGAATTCATCAATGATAAGAATATCATAGGTCCTCTTTGATTTGTAAAAACTTTCTATTGTTTCTATTTGCAATTAAATTCCCAGTGGTTGAAGAAATCTCTGAGTTTGCAATTTCAAGATTAAGTCTGGAACTAAGATAAGAACCTTCTTGCCCTACTGAATCCAATAACAAGTCAAAAGTCCCTAAACCCAAGTTTTTCCAGATGCTGTAGGCATTTATAACTATATGTTATTCTGCTAATGGCTCAAGGCTATTGCAGCTAATGTTGATTGATAATTAGAATGCATATTTCCTCCATTTAGTGTGAGCATCTGTAGATCTCATCAATAGGCACTTAATGATCAGTTCTCGTAGTCTTTAAGAAATCCTACCAAAGTTCCTAACTCTTGCACATAATATCTGATTAGTCTCTTTTATTTGATGAACAGGATGCAGCTTGCTGAGTTCTCTAGTCCACAGAATCTCATCATAATTAAAGATCGACTCTAATTAATCAATTTCATAGTCCTTTACAGTTTGAAGGATCACAACAAGCCGCTCTAATTGAAGGTTTATGTGCGAACGCTTACAAAGCATTGATAAATGTACCCTCCTCTATGAAAAAATACCAATGAGCTCGTTTAGAGTGCTGGATGGATCCTGGTTAACTTTTGAAATTGAAATCATAGCAATCATGTCCTCTCTATACAGTGTATTAATCTTTTTAATTGCTGGAATGAAGTCACTATAAATAAATTTTTCTTTGCATTTTACTATCAGCCCAGCTTCATTCTCATTGAACCCATTCTTGACAAGAAATTATTCAAAGATGCTCATGCTCTCTGGTGAGGAGATAGTCTTTAATGATGATAGGGAGTTTAGTTCTAACAATAAACCAACTAAGTCTATAGTCATTGGCTTATTGACATCCTTTAGATGTCTATTTATGGACGATGCCATAATGCCTAAAACAACTTTCTCTGCCTCATTAAATGTTTGAGTATCAATGCTGTATTTTAAATATGGGAACAGCGTGTGAATGAGAGTTTGACTCTCCAGTGGTAACTCTTTTATGATGAAAGAGGCTGCCAAATGAAACTTAAGGATCTGTGATTGGGAGTAATTTGTGAGTTCCTTTTCGATTTGCTGGATCTCTCTAATTTTAAAAAGTTCAATTATATGCTTTTATTGATGGTAAAGCTAAGCCTCCACACTATTATTAAAGAATTCGTTATCAGAGATTAGACACTCATTCAACTTTTGAACTAGTTTAAGCTGAAAACCTTCATTAAGATCTGCATAATGATGAATAGAAAATAGCGAGAGCTTAGAGATGTCAGCTAAAGCTTAACTAGGTTATTGAGAGCTCTAATTTGAAGCATTAGTTCTAGACTTTGAGAAACCTTTGTTGGTTTGAGCTTAAAACTCTATAGCAGATCCTCTTTTTTGTAAATGTGATGCTTCCTTAATCTTTCATCCAACAGTGCTCTTTTTAAAGATTATCTCTTCACTCGGATAAAATTTTTCACAACCTCACAATCTAGTTTACTCAGTGGATATTCAGACAACTTTGGATGATCTTGAATGTCCTAGTAAGCTTTTTAAAAGTTATTGGTGATCACATCGAGGGTCCTTTTAGACTCAGGACATAATTCCTTCACATCTGATTGATCATAATACTTTTTGAACTTATCATAAGATTATTTGCTTCTAGTCCAATCTTCCTTATATCGAGATTTTTAGTCTCTTATATTTAGATCTGGCGATAGTTTTTCTTTCTGAGACAGCAGAGATTTGGTTGATGATAGTTTAGTTTGATAGCGAGAATCATCGCTGTCGTACATTGAAGTTTGATAGGCGCTCATTTTAAAAATTTGAATCTGAGATTTTTAAAACTTAAAAAATTTATTATTTAAATCACTTAATTTGAATTAAAACAACACCATCAAATGTGATAATATAATGGGGAGGGGTCAATTGGAAAAATGAAAACAAAAATTTTTCCCAAAAAAATTACAAAAACCAGCAAAAAATGTGATTAATCACAGAAAAACAATGAAAATCACAAAAAATCACAACAAAAAAATTACAGAAAAAAAATCATATTTTTGGGAGGAAAAATCACAAAGGCCCCTACTTTTTTTGGAAAATAAATACTCATTAAGATCTTTCCACATTCACAAGGATTATTTTGAATGAGATTGTCGTAATTCTTATAGTTAAGGTGATTAATAATTTTATATTTTTAATTGGCTATAGAGAATATCATTTATGGAGACAATTACTCAAAAAAGATCACACCAGCAATTTTAGATGAGTGACAGTCAAGCTGAGGAGAGCATCTTGAAGATCGCACCCCACGAATTGGGAGGAAAGTTCAAGTCCAAAGTTTACCTCTACACCTATTTAACTGAGATTCGTAAAAATAACTACTCCTGACATATATAGTTGGATACTACATGCCACCGATTGAGGGTATCAACAGGGAGTTCCTCCGACTTATTTTTAAGGGAAACAAGAGGCTTCTGAAAATGGATCAAATCAAGATGGTGAAGGTTCCAAAGTATGACGAACTTTCAGTAAGGCAGCTATATTTGCAAGTGTGACGATTAAGAGCTGAGCATCTACCTACCTGATATGTCAGAAAAGTCCAAGCCTATTGACAGGCAATACTTCTTCAACGTACTCAATACAATCCAGCCCGATTATCTCTCGCACATCATCAACAAGTCAAGGTAGAGCAGGAACAGCGGTGATGGGTAAGGTTAAAAGAATGACTACATACTCATATATGACGATTGGTTCTCACAGCTAACCAGTCATCCTTTTATCTCAAGTATCTTATCCTACCTCTAACTTATTAATAATTAAAAAAATCGGGGAAAACGATGCAGCTCTTGAAAGCTTCTACTAAACTAATGAAAGCCAGGAAACCTAAACAGTCGCCTCCCAAAGTTTTGTCCCTTAAGTGATTCAGGGGAATAGAGCATGCCTCCGCTAGCAAAGGAACTAGACCAAGCGATGGATCTTGGCTCATGGAGATGAACATCACAATGTTTGAGTCTTAATCCGACGCTGGTACCATGAACAACAATGCTATGAGATTTAACATATGAGCTTTAATTACCTTAAATTTAAATTAACATCAAATATCAAACTTCTTCATTTTTTTCTTGCATATTTCTCTTTTAACACCATCATCCACACTGCAGAATGCTTATCTCAATACTCGTTTTGCATCAAATTTTTCGTCCTATCCGACGATCTTCATCTTGATTCTCTTGAACTAGTTCTTCAGCACTGAAAGTAATTCTCTATGGGGTTGTATTGTGGTGAGTATGGTGGAGTAAATATGAGAGTGATCCCTAGCTCCTCGGTCAAAATTGTTATCTTTTTGCTGTGGTGCACTCTTAGGTTGTCTAGAACTACAGCAAGTTTACTTCTTAAGTTCTATTCATGTAGTCCTATGATGAAGTCATAAAACTTTTCAATGTCCACTGATCTCTCATAAGTATAGTCAAGTTCCAGACCTTTGTCAGGAGATACTCCAGCAACCACAGCAATACTCTTGGTGAATTATAGCTTGTCTTTCACAACAATATTCATATTCCTATTGCTGTACTCTCGCTCGAGGTTGGTAGAGTAGGTAAACATCACCTCATCTATAAATACTACCTTCCTACCTTCCTGCTGGGCATCTGCTAGCTTGCTTCTCATCTATTAAAACAGCTAACCTGTCTTAAGTTTCTAAGTTGGGCTCATGTACTTGCTCACACTAATAAACTTTCTCTTAATTCCTTTTTCCTTGTATAGTCAAGAAAGCTTAGAGGGAGATATTCTTAGCTCTGGAAACTTTCTATGGAACATCACACATCTCTCCCCCAAGGTCATTCCTGCCTGATGCTGTAAGGTATTCTAGTTTGTGAGAAACTCAATGTTTTCTTCAGATAACTTGCTAATTCTTTCAATTTTGATGTCGTTGCTTGCATTTTGGCTCCTAAGTGAGCAAAGATTTTAGACCCTGGAGTAAGGAATGTTGGTAAGACTGCTTATCAACTAGTAACTGAGATAGATTAGGGAATCCTTAGTGGGGTTCATGCATCTGAACCTGAGGTGAATTATCAGGTCCTCTACACTTTAAATGGTTTTTGGAAGATTCATCTTTCCTTGATTGTCGATGTTTAGTAGTTGTGGTAGATTGTATTTGAATTTTATATTTAAAGTTATTATTCCAGCCCCCCAATTTCAAGTAAATCAAAGTTTTTTGAATTTAGTTTCGGAGTAAATTTTAACCAGGCATGGGTTAATTTTTACTCCGAAAAGGATTTTGTACATTAGTCCAGTTCGTTAGAATTTTATTCTCAAAATAAGTTAACAAGGCAAATCATGCCTCTTAAGGGGCAACTGGATAAATCAGACTATCTGAAAGCAGTTTTCACTATAGTACAGATGACTCAAGCTCTCATCAGTTTGAAAATTGTATGTAAGTATAGTCACATAGGAAACAATCCCCTTCCCAAGTCTGACATTAATCATTGTTGAATAAGTTCAGAAATAATAGGGACATTATATTAAAACACATGAGATTGTAGATTTGAGTCCATTGTCTACTCCTAAGCACATCCTTTCTCAGCCCTTCAAATGTATTACATTACTATAACACTTTTCTTAATTCTTTGTTGCTCCAAGATCTGTAGAGTACATCAATGATCTCAGAGACCTCTGAGACTTCCTAGATCAACGTATTCCCCCAGGATTTGAGACACATCACTACTCGACAGGAAAATGTCTAAGTAGCTTTTATTGAAGCTATTGTTAGTGAATGGAACAAAAAGTTGGGGCATGCTTAATACTTGTTTTGCAAGAGATACTCAATGCCTTTTCCTGGAATCTGCTACAAATCTCAATTTACTTAATTATGAGCTTCGTCTAATTGTATAGAAACTCAAAACGCTATTCCCTTCTAAATAGCTGAGCAACACTTGAGTTCTTTGAATTTATGATGTTTTTATAAATAACAGGGCGAAAAGGTGTTAAAAGAATCTTAGGTCAATCGTTGATACATCTGCTGATAACTCGCTTAAAAGAGATCTACTTAATGAATCACATGCATAGGATTTTCTAATTTCATAATGGAGGCATTTACATAAAAAAATTTGGGAAATGGATGAATGCAATAGAAAACTTTAATACAATTGTCAATAATTACTGTATTTGAGCTTATGGGGAACTTGAACAAAGTTGTTCTCTCACATATTCAGAGAAAACCAGTTAATGCCTGGAAAAATTAAATTTAAATCATTGATTAATCTTTCTTATCTTTTAAATTCAAAAATTTTAGAGTAAATAATGGTCCCGCGTAGATTTTAAAATTTATACTTCGATTATTTATATTTATCCATGAATTATTAAAATTTAAATTTTTCTCATTCAAAGATGATACATTGAGATTAAGAAACTAAAAAAATTTTGAAAGTTTTCAATTCTTATAAATCTCTTATCTTAAGACTCTATTAAAATCGATTACGACTACTTCTAAAGGGCATTTTTTTTGGTTTAGCTTAACATTTTCAGGCTTCAAATCTCTATGAACATATCCAAGTTCGTGAAGTTCCTAAACAACCTTTATTATATTAGATAGAATCTCATTCAAGTCATCTGGGTATCTGTTTTAATATAGAAATCTCGGAGAGTCATTTCAAACTTTTTTAACCTTAGTGTGATGAAACCAAATCCTAAAATAACACCATCTAGCTTGAGCAAATTCTTGCAATCTTTTTTCTAAGCCTCTCTAAGTACAATATATTCGTTAGCAAACTCATTTACTACTACCCGTTTTTAAGGAGATAGCTGAAAGGATTTACCTTGTAGGCATAGTCATCAACCACTATGAGCTTTGCTTTAGCAGGTACGTTTATATGTAAGTAGTTTTCAATACAACTGCTAAGGTCTACTGCATTTAGTGCAGGAATATACATGGCTCTCTCTTAAAAGCATGCTAAAAAGACATTACCAGCAGGTTGATTCATTAATTCTATTCGCTTCTGCCTCTTGAGCTTCTCTGTTGTTCTTTTTAAGTCTCAAGATTATTAGATTTTCTTTTAGCGGGCACTAATTTCTAAGTCTCTTTATCTTAAATCAAGAACTCACTTAGGTGATGCTTCTGCATATGCTTCTTAACTTTAGCTGAGTGAGTATAAGACTTCTCACAAGTCGTGCACTAGTACCTGCCATCGACCTTATCATGCTTAAAATACACCTTAGCTTTCCCAGAGTAAACCTCTTTCATATGTCTATTCAAACTGGAATCAGTAGAGAAAAAATTTTATCAGTCTTAGCATTCAAAAGTTTTAATCTTTTAAATCTGAAGCTGTTCCTTTTCTTCCTCAACATCTTTTATTAATGTTTAAACTTCTATCTCAGCTTTCTGTTTCATGTTTTAAACCTATATAATAAAAACCTGTGCTTCAAATTCAAGAGCTCTTAGCTCTGCCTCCCTCTCAATATATATAACTTCTTGTTTCTTGGTTGAACCAAAGTTAAGCATTTATTGACTTGCTCCTAAATGTGCTGCTCTACGATTTAAGTTGACCACCATGTTTAAATTCAAATTTAAAATTTATATTATAAAGCTCTTAAAACCTCTATAGCAATAGCTGGACTATATAGGAGTTGCTACAGCATTAATGATGGTTTTATCTCAGCTCTAAGACTTCATATTTATACTCAGTTTATAACTATAATTTTTGTAATTTTGCTCTTAATAATTTTGATTCTGGCACCAACTCAGATAAAGTTCAGGTTGTTACTGGTACAAATTAAGTTTTGAACCAGATTGGAATTTTTCCATTAAAACCTCACTGGATTAAAACTAGGTACTAATTAAGTTTTGGTACTATTTAATTGGTACCAAATAAAATTAAACGGATTATGTACCGGTATTAATTAAATTTAAACAAATTTAGTACTAATTAAATGGAACTAATTTGATATAAATGGAGCTCCATCTCTAAAGTTTGTTACAGCTTCTGCGAACTTTCTCCACGTATCTTTACAGGGTTGACCTCCTATAAGATGCCCATATTTAATATCGATAAAATACGTAACAAAAAGGTAAATTAGTATATTCTCAAAAATCAAAAAGTTTTTTTATTATTTCAACTGTAATGTTTTTAATATATTCTAATTTAAGATATAATTAAAATTAATAAGTTTGATAAAATGAATCTCTTCTTCAGTGGATCACTAGGCAGCTGAATTAAGCCTCTCTTCTATAGAAATATCCCAAGCAAATGTCATCAGAAGCATTATAGGATAATTCATTCTTTGTAAGTATTAGATCTATTCTTTATCAATCATCTTTTCATTGTAAATCACAATATATATGCATTAATTCTAACATGAAAAAATAGGGGCTATCTCAAGAATTGAAGTGCTGCAATACGACATAGTGCAGCGTTAAATCTCTCAATTTCATGAACACAATTGGGAGTAGCAAGACAGTTTTTCACCAGACCCAAGCTCGATCTTTACATCATGAATAAGAACTGGAACATCACCTAAAATATGTATATATATATATATATATATATATCAGAAGAAGAAGTAGCAGACCTCGAGAAAGCCAAGCAGATGCTAGATTGCTATGAGAATTTATATACAATTCTCGAATATAGCTCAGATCTCTCAGGTCTTATTACTACGCCTGAAACTAGAATCGCTCATAATAATCTATCAGTCCCAATGACCATTGGAGATTTTCTTTCGAGCATACTATGACTTGTTTGATAAAACTCATCACACAGCAAAGAATGGGTTAGTAAAATTGACGAGGATGTCGGCAACAACATTGCGTACTTGGCAACTGGCTTTGATGAGAGCAGTTAGAGAGAGTCTAGTAGAAAAATCAGAGCATTTACCACAGGTTTGTAAGTTAGCTAGCTGCATATATATTAGGATGGTATAAGCAGAGGGTCTTATAGTGAAAAGAAATAAAAAGAAAATTAAAATAGGGTTATATATATGCACAGATGTATGTCGTTTATATCTTAGCAGTTATTCAAAGTTAAATTAGAATATATTAAATACATTACAGTTGAAATAATTAAAAAACTTTTTGATTTTTGAGAATATACTAATTTACCTTTTTGTTACGTATTTTATCGATAGTAAGATTTTAAACAATAGGATCCAGAAGTCTATATATTAAAACTTGAAATTCATTAATAGGAAGAGGAACAAATGAAAAGGGTTGAGGCTCAAGAAATGATCTCAAGATTCAGAAGCAAGGAGGATCTCTATCGATACCTTACTTAGCATGGTAAAATAAATTGATGTTAATCAACGATGTATACAGTTGGTCTATTCCTTCCAACGATGGAAGGTACTAAAATATCATTCTTAAAAGCAATACTCTGCGAGGAGAAGAAAGCTTTTAAAAACAAAGAAATCAAACTGATTGAAATACCGAACTACCCTGAGATTTCAGTCAGTAATTTTTATGAGAATGCCATGTAAGATGAGGAAGTGGTTGTTTACCTTCCTACCAAGAAACAACTCTCTAATAAACTACCAGAGAGAACTTCTTCTTTGGTGTTCTTGGTACAATAAAAGAGGATTATCTCAGAGAAATTATTGAAGAAGCTCATAAGAAACGCTACTCTATTTCTCCTGATGATTCAAAGAAGCTAGGAATATTAATAAGCCAGACCTGGTTAGCAGAGCTTAAGAAGCATCCTTATCTCTCTAATAAGCTTGTATTTATAACTTTTTAGGGAAACCTGGAACTGATATATTTCTAATGAAAGAGAATGCAAAGGTTCACAAAGAAAGAAAATCTCAAACTATTAATTATGTTAGCAAGAGTTTTTATAATGAAGTTTAAAAGCCTGATGAAATGAATATAGATGCTGGTGCTGGTACAAATAGAAGAAACATGGGTCCTAGTAAAGCACCAGAGGAAGAAAAGAAAGAGAAGCCGAATCCATTTAAGAGTTCGTTTGATATGTGAAATAATTCATTCATTTAAGTCAAACACTTATTAATAAACATTCATTCTTCCTTTCCTTGCACATATCGTAGTCTAGTCTTTACCTACCCACTCTCTTGCAACTACTCTGTATTAAGTCTACTGTGTCGATTGGTAGATCATGCATTAGGTGATACAGCAAGAGTTTCTTGTAGTGAGTCTTAATCTAACTCCAATAGAATTCGATTCTATTAAACTGAGGACTGTAAGGAACGATATACACAAGAGTTATCTTTAACTCTTTATATGCTTTCTTAGACTCCTTAGTCTTATGAACAGACAGGTTATCAACAAACAGGATGATCTCTTGGTTGCTATACTTCTCTCTGAGCTTATCTAGGAACTCTACATACTACTCTCGCTTAATAGAGCGAGGGTGAATCACATAACCCTCTAAGCCTGAATCTTCACTTATACAAGCTAAAATTTCATGGGTGACTACCTTTACTTTTTAGTCATAAACTTCTATATTATCATACTTCTTGTACCAAGACTTATTAATAAAGGTGTTGAACGTAAACACAGCTTCATCAGCGTGTATGAACTTGATGTTATTATCAATAGACCTCTGCATTTAATCATATATATAGTTTAAATTATTACTATAAAATGGCAGAGTAAAGTCAATCACTCTCTTCACTCTGTTGACAGTCTTGAAGGTAATACCATTCCTTCAATAAATATTTGCGATAGTCTATGGTGAGATACGCATGTCAGGAAACTTGCGATGAAACATCACAGCTCGCTAGTCAAGTGGGAAGTGTGCCCAATACTTAAGAGTCTTAGAGTACAGAGGTAGTCAATATGGGTCTAAATGAACTTTTATTTTTTTACAGGATGTTTTAAAGTACCAGAATTAAAATGCTAAACAGCTAACATGCAGTGATACCTAACAGTAGAGGCACTCTTGTGTAAAAGCTTTGAAATCACACAATAATTCATCACATGTTTTAGTTAGTCTATATTAATACTCGCACCATATCTTAGCTTAAGCAGTAAATCTAAATATTTCTCATCATAAATAGACCCTCAATTTCGCTAATTTCTATTTCTCATTTTGCAAACTGGCCTAATTTTTCTACTAACCCTAATAAAACCCCAACTTTACCCTACTAATCAAAGCACATATAAACCTCACTAAGGGGTTTTGGGGTTTTGAATCAGGATTCATTTGGTTTTTGGAAGCCCTATTTTGCTCCTTTTAACCACAACTATTTACAATAATCAGTTATATTTAATTTTGTTATTGCATTCTAGTAAGTTTATCGAAGAGCTATTCTCTGAAAATCTCACAAAGATCAAATCGCATCTTTTTATTCATCTCTAGTCATATCTAGTAGATTGCCTCTTTTAAAATCAATTTTTGTATTTACAAATAGGTAGCTCTAGAAATAATTTGCACAAGTTACATTATTTTATTATTTGTTTCTGCTTCTCAGATTAAATGTTTAGTAGAACCAAAATACTACTATATTATCGTATCTTAATATAAATCTTTATTTTTAATTCTAAAATGTTGGTTAGATAATTAATTTGTTGATTTGAAAATAGTAATGAATGCATCTTTTTCAGTCAATTAAAAAAATAATTATCTGAATAGTAAAGATTATAGGGTTATATATTTTAGAAAAAAAACTATTAATTTATGACAAATAGATGTATCAATTCATTAAATATTTACAAATCAGCTTTTATATCACTATTTTTATATTTTAAAACTTAATAAAAATATCCGTAATTTAGGAAATATCGCTTTTAATATAATTTATCACATTTCATAACATAATAGTGTCATGAAGATAAATTCCTTAAGTTAAAGATTAATTCAGGGCTATTTATATGTTTATTATATAATATATAAGGGAAGGCTTAATTGAAAAAAGTGGGGGGAGTAATGGAGTCAGAAAGAAAATATCAATTTGGACTTGATTTTTAATTAGAAATTACTTCAATACTTCAGGGAAAATGTCATATTAAATTTAGACTATCTTTCAATATCTCATTTAAAACATTTAAAAAAATTCAATTAAATATAAAAGAAAATTCAATTAAATATAAAAGAATACAATTGAAAGATAAAATTTTTAATGAAAAAAATGGTCTTTAAACTTTAAAGAAATATTTTTATAGTCAAATCAAAACCCTAAAACCCCTAAATTATATGCTTTAATAATTTTATTTCAATGTTAGTTTTGGTCATATTTGGGTTATTAAAGAAAACGCAGGTTTTAAAGGTTATTATGATTTTTTAAATATAAGTTCGCTTTTAAAAAAAGAATTTTTTATTGCCTTTGTTATATCCTTAAATTTTGCTTTATCTAGGGAAAAAATTCCGAACTATCGATTATCTAGGATAGAATAAGGCATTTACGATTATCATTTGTATTAAATTTTTTATTTTTTATAATAAATACTTTAATTGATATCATTAACAATAAAAATTTAAAGAAATTCAAAAGGATGGCAGAGAAAAAGGGAATTTGTAATTAATAAGAAAGCTACCATTTTAAAAGGAGAATATAATAATACAGAAAACAAAATTTAAAAAATATAAAATAATTGTAAGACTATTTTGATTACTCAAAAAAGAATCCATAATATCAGAGTTTAATATTCCGAAAAACTTAGTGAACCAAAACAGCTATAAAATATATCAAATTAGTATTCTCTGGATAATGATCGTTGTCTTTATTTTCATCAATCCATATAAGAAGTTGGGTCTAGCTAAAAATAGAATGATTGATTCGCAGGAAATAAAGAATTATGCTTTTTAAATAATACTATAGTTTTAACTTTAGCTTGAGTACAGTCGTGAAGGGTATGAAGATCTAGAAAGCAATCAGATTCATGGAAGATGTCCTTAAGCAGAACCAAAGTGGGAGTCAAAGCAAAGGTTATAGCCCCAAGGGTTCACTGAGTGTTGTTTGTGTAGCACACAAACACAGGTGCTGAAGTGCCAATTTTTCACACTCTCCCAAGTATTGCGAGCAAGTGATTAACAAGCATCAAATCTACAAGACAGCAAGTTCCTTGAGTTTAGCGAAGTCGGGAGGTAGACGGCCCCAGGATCATGCTTCTTCAGCAATAGATGCCTAGAAGTGCCAATCCGCTAATTTGTTATCTCTAATTGAATTTCTCATTTATAATAAAGTATCAGACAGCCCTTTTTAAGATTTAAATTTTTATAGCGCTAAAGTTAAAACTAAAGCATTTATTTTTTTTAGAATAGAGATGTTTCTTCCAAGATTATTTATATCACTTGCTTTAAGCGAATTCATTATCATTATTAAAAGCTTATAGAATTAACTATTAACAGTAATAGATAGATACCATAAAATACATTTAATTTAGCGTTTAAATAAGGGGACTTTTTCTAAACTGAAACAAAATTAAAGGATGAGGGAGATTGAACTAAAAATTAGACTTCATTGTTCCCGTTCAAATATACTCTAAAAATAAAATCATTTATTAATCTCATTAAGGGTTATTGGGATTTTGAGTATGATCTCCTAATCAGCATACTTATCTCTGAGCTCTTATATAAACTTAATACACAATTCAATCTTTATAGAATGCGAGTAGATAATATATGTCTCAAGTCCATTATCCTAACTAATTCAACCAAGATTTATATGAGTTGAACCCTAACAAAAATCATATACTTGTATATTTCTCTTATATCAAAACTGTAATATAAAGTATTAAAATTAAACTTTGCCTCATCCGCGCATTTAAAATTTATATTATGCTAAGCCTTCTGCAAATAAGAAAATTTATAATTTAAATTAGTGCAATAAAATGGCTATGTTTAAGCAAACTTAATTTAACTATCAAGGTAAAACTGCATCTCCTAAAAAATCGAGAAAATAGTAAAAATGATCCCTAATTGTTTAACAGGGGGGCAAATCCTATATATTCTTGATCATTATCTCTTACTTAGTATTTCTAGTAAGTATAGATTGAAAATATATTATAGAAATTTTATTCTGACCTCCTATTTATTTGTATTATCTCGAAAATCTCCTTTAAATTATGTAAAATCCGTTCTTTCTATATATACTTAAATATTTTAACTTAGAACTTTATCAATTTATAAATATTATATGTGGAAAAAGATTAGGGAGGAAGTTTCCTGTACTCAAGAAAGTTCCCTCCACTTTTTTTAATTTATAAATAATATAATAAATTTTTATAAGTTAAATATGTATTATATTTTAGGACTTATTAAATATTAAGAGGATTTAAATGTATTATAGGAAGTGTAGTTTCTGGTGTTTATATAACAAAATAATAAACTGAATACACTTTGACATCTCAAATCTTTAAGAAAAATATATAGTGGATCTATTCCATCTTAAATATCTAAAAGTTCGTGGTATTTTTAAGAAATAGATAGTGCTTTGATAGTGCTTCGATAGTACTTAGAATTCATGCTAATAGATATTGAATAATTGATTTATAAATTAAGTATAATTATAATAATGAAAAATGTCCCAGAAGTTCGTTAATAGTTGTTAAAAAGATTAATTTATAAAAAATTTAAAATTAAAAAATTAGTGCAGGAAACTTCCCTAAATTTTTCTTTATCATTAACCAGTGCAGGAAACTTCCTCCCCCAAGATTAGGTTTAAGTATATATGTATAAATTGATATTAAGAATTTATGATAAATTTTTAATTAAATAAATAGAAAATTTATTTATAGTTTATTTTACAGGTTTTGGTTTTTATTTTGACATTGACTAATCTATACTACTTCAATTATTTAAATTATATAAATTTTATTATAGAAATACATTAAAATAAGAAAGTTATTTAAATTTAAGAGTCATAGCCCTTGAGAGGGTAACTAACATTTTTCATGTAAATTTTAAATGTTCTTATAAATAAATTCTTCAAAGGAACATGTTTTAACTCACTTGACAGGTCTTTTTTTATCTCATTCCTAGAAATACATAGCAACCAATATCATAGTAATGTTCACATTAACTCATTAAAAATTTAATTTTTAAATTATCATATCCATGTTTATATAAAAATTATTTTCAGTTATCTTGTTTCTATATTTAATTAGTTTCAAAGAAAATTATTATGCAATAATATCATCAAGATATTTTCTTAATAAATAGATTGGATATCTCAATATTGATATACTCCATAACATAAGTAAATTATTAAAACAAAATACAAAGTTCTTTCCATTAATTTGAAAGTTATTAATATATAAACAGATATAAATATAGAACATCGAAAAAAATGTTTTTATGTAAGAAATTTATTATTGTTAGTAAATTTTATTATTTAGTTTTATTTTAAATTTCCAAAACATTTCGATCTTGCGAACAAATATGATTGTACATTTACTTTTTCAAATTAGGGATTTAATTGAATAAGGAATTTTTTTATGAAAGCAGTGAAATCTCCTTCATTAATAACTTATTTGCCCAAATTTCAATATCATTTAATATTTATAACAATTTCTTTATAAGTGTCAATTAATTATACAAATCTCCAAAAATAAATATTAATAATTTTGAAGATAGATTTAAAAAGCAAGTATTGGCCTATACTTACCTTATTTTTTAAATATGGCTTACTTAAGGTATGTTCCAATTTTAATTAAGTATTTTGAATATATATTATATTATAAATTAATTAAATATAATTATTATTATTCAAAAATTTACGATCGATAATTTTTTTAAACTAATAAAATATAGAAACAAGATAACTGAAAAATTTTTTTATATAAATATGGATATGTTAATTTAAAAATTAAATTTTTTAATGAGTTAATGTGAAACATTACTTTGATTTTGGTTGCTATGTGTTCCAACCGAGCCCCTCCCAGGCCTAAAACGAGACCCCCTCTCACCCTAACTAAGCCCCACTCCCACCTAACAACATCCCCATTCATATTAAAATTTTGATTCTCATTGTTTAAATGATTTTCTTCATGACATCTAGACATCATAATAAATCTTACAGATAAAAAATATCATTTTTTTTCAAATTATTTCTCAACCTATAAATGATACACTCTTTTCAATTTGTGATTTAAAAACTTTCAGTGGATAATCTTAGCTAAACTATGGCTAAACTAAGAATGCCTAGCGATTCGTATTTAGTAATAATACTTAGTGAAAACTTTAATGGCCTAATACAAATTTTTAGAGTAGATCTTTGAGTTTAATGAATGGCTTGACATAAAATAATCTAAAGTGCAATTTTATTTTGTTTTATTTTCCCTGTTTTCAAATTCTTTTATATTAAAAAGTATTTTAAAGGACTGTAAGGGTGTTTCGATTTAAGCTGGGGAGGGAGAATGGAGAGGTGTCTAATTTTAAGTTATGGAGTAATGTGGGGAGAGGTATCTCTGTTAAACACTTAAAATATAAATTAAAAGTGATTAAAATTATATTTAGAGGGCACTCTCTAAAATAATTTTGAAGAATTTTTAATATTTTTATTTAAAATGAGAGTTATAAACTTCAATTTTTTATAATCATGATTATAGTAGTAAAATTAAACCAATATTTATAATAAATTATTGAGTGAAGCAAAAGAATTGAAGATTAAGCATATTTATTTAAATCATTTTTCAATCTTAGGAACTTTTAGGTTCAAATACTTTTTGGAGTAATAAGTCTAATTCTAAGAATTAGCTAATTATAGAATAATATTGTTAAATTTATAAAATAGGAAATTGTAGAAATTTATATTAATCTATTATTTTTTTATAAGTGATATTAACTTATTAACTGCCAGTAAATACGAGAGGCATTAATAATAATTTGATTTAAATTTAAATTAAATTAATTAATCAAATATGTGTATTTAATTAGTGGTATTGTATTCTGGCATTTTTTTTGAGTCGTCTGCGGTAAGTATATTTAAATTTATTAATATTTAACTATATTTTAAAGATCAATTGTGCCAATATACCGGAAGACCAACTTGGATATTTTTTCAATGAGGCAATATTGACTTTATAAATGCGCCGAGAACTCATAAGGAACAGTAATTGTAATGCCACACAACAGCCACAAATTCTGTCTATAGATACAGAAAGAAGCCAGCCCTGACATCTTGAAACAGTGTTATAGCTTAATAACCAGTCAAGTTGCGAGTTTCAGTCTTATCGAAGTCTACACTGATCGATCGAATTAGATGCACTATCTCTGCATTCGCTTAAAAACAGATTCTGTCGAAGCCAATAATTCATATTTCAATAAAAAGAAGCACAAGAGTACGGTATAATGGCACAATTAAAATTAACAGTCGCTTCTTGGAAATCATAGATTATATGTTTGCATAAGTAGTAGAATGATTAAAGCTTATATACGGGCCCTCTCATCACAACGAACAGTTTATAACCAAACCGAATGCTTAAAGGGAAATAAATTGTAGAAGTAGGATGTGGATCTAGAAGTGCTGTAGATTTTACGAATGACAGCACAGTCAAAAGATGAATACATTTGGAAGAAATAATCAAATGTATCTTAGTTAGTAACTATTGCAAAGACAAGCATATCAATCAACTATGCCGATCAAGAAATATAAAAATCCAGTGTAGCCATTAAGAGAGGGTACCAATAATTTATTCTCTCCAAGAATTTATAGCCGAACTTAAAAAAATCGACGATGACTCATGTACCCCTAAGGATGCCAATCTGTATGCAATTGATTTTCTTCACATTCTGGATGCTCTGTTAATCAAACGCAAGAACGGTAAAATTTACAGCGTGAGGGTATACGGTCTCATCTAAATAGGGATAATATCAATCGTACCTTAATTAAAATTTTTGAAGTATAAATCGATCTGAAAGTGTTAATTTAAAAAAAAGGAATTATAATAAACCTTAGAAATAATTAGCTGTTAATTTAAACAAAAGTTGAAATGAGCGTTCGTATTGTACCCAACCTTGAATGCAAGATTTGATTCTGATCATTATGTTTAGAAGGTAAGGGAGCATTTGAGAGAGTCGTAAAGTGGTCAGAGATAAAGCAGGAGAAATGACTATTGGAGCAACGTAATGATAAACTTTTATTTATTGGTAAAAATTTATAAATTGAAATATACTTACCGGTAGGCTACTAGAAACCCTATTTGACACTTAAGATTAGAAGACCACTAATTATATACACAAATTTGATTAATAATTTAAATTCTATATAAGATATGATTAATGCCTCTCGAAATTATTGGCAGTTAATTTCATTTAAAATTAATAGATTAATTTAAGTTTCTACAATTTCCTATTTTTATATAATTTATCTATATTCTTTTGAATTAATAATTAATTTACTAATCTATAATAGTATAATTAATTATAAAAACTAAAAATTTTATGTTTCAATTGGATCACTCAAAAGTATCATGGTTATGGAGTATAGCTTCACTCTTAATACTGGTTGAAGTAGCTGGTCAAAAGAAATAAATATATTAAAGAATCCTGGGACTAGTCAGGCGATCTGGTTAGCCCAATCCTTTTTTGAGTGCATTATACGATTTCATGATACTTCATTAAGTATAAATGACTATTCAAAATTTCATTATCATTACAATTTTTATGGTAATCTTTGTAAATAAAGATCAAATTAAAATTAAAACCCCAAAACCCCTTAATATGTTTATAAATGTTGTGATTTTTTTGTGAATTTGTTAAGATTTGGGGTTATTAATAGGCTTGAAAGTGTAATTTATAGTAAATGTATCTAAATTAATCATTAAAAATGCACTATAGGATCATTGCGAGAGGTCTGATGTATATCTTATTTAACCACAACGCTTTATTTTCTATTGATATGTCTGATCTTGAATTTTCTTTGATAATTATTGACTATGCCATTTATTTCATTGATTGAGACACTCTTGATTTGTTCATTAACTTCTTTATTCTATGTTTAGCATCCTTCTCGCATCTTGTAGAGTAGTAATCGTTGCAAGTCATTATGCACTCTATTATATTTGCTGCTAATGTTCATTCATTTCACTAAAGCAACCATCTCTCCATTCATATCTTTCAGGATGATAATCTAGAAATTTCATTACAGTTCCAATTCTTGATACTTTTTCTCTAAAGGCTCTGTTGAAATCGATTATTGTTACTCTTTCTGGTGAAAAATTTATCAAAATATTTTCTTGTTTAAAATCTCTGTGAAAAAACCCCAACTTGTAAAGTTCCATAAAATCTTGAAAAGTTTGAGTTGCTATTTATCTAAGCTACTTACGATTCCTTTACTCTGTTATGAAATCTCTTAAGAGTATTTCATAAAGAAGAAGTCTGGAAGCAACATGATTCTTAGCAAGGAAATAGCATCAATATAAACTGAGTTGCTATACTCTTTAAACTTTGCTTTAGTGAGTAATTGATACTCATTTGAAATATCCTTTTAAAATTTATCATCACTTAATAGATAGTTGCATGGATAAATTTTGTAAGCATATTGATGATTATCGATTACTTTCTTATCAAAGGAGTCCTCAAGAATTGGTTATCTCTAAAGATAAGCATCTAAATTTATCAACCCAAGAACTGGTATAATCTTTTTATTGAATTATGATCATGAATTTTGTGACGTTTGTTTGTTGATATCGTGCTTACGTACTCTAACTCTCAAAATTATTCAGGAATAGCAACTTTAGAAAATTTTCTCGCCTTTCTTTGAGAAGCTTCAACTCAACTTCATGCATTAAGATTTCAATTCCTTTATTGTGAGCTTTTAAAAGATATATCTTCAAGTCTATTGTAAGAGAGTACTTCTTTTGGCACTCAAAGCAATATACATCCCATCTATTTTGTCATGAATTAAGCATATTGTTGGCTTGGGTTCTTATGCTCCTTCATATGTCTATTTCAGCTTGATTTTGAGAAAAAATACAATTCAACTTCTTTAGTTTTTAAAAGAATTTTTTTATTCCTTTCTCCTCCTCTTTATCCCACACTCTTGTTTGCCATTCAATTTATATTATTAATTTCTATTTTAATAAAAGAGACATCAAATAACTACTTTGGTAGTTCTTTATTAGAGTTCAACTCACAGCTTTTGCTGCCAAAGGAAGTCTCATTTAGATTGAAGAAAGAGCTTTTTTTTCTTAAAATGTTAGCGCTCATATATATATTTGAATTTAAAATTCTAAAACTGCCTCTATAACTAGAATCTAATCTGAAAGCTTTAGCCTACAAGTTTCAAGAGAATCAATAGATTAAAAAAGAAGAAAAATGAGCATAAAGAAAAGAACCAGTCTAAATATTGGTTAGAAATTAACCATTTTTATTAAATCAATAATAAGTTGATTATAGCACGTACTGATTTAGATAGTCCATCTAATTCAAAACGTTTTTATGATTTTGTGATAAAAATAAGGGTACTTCGAATTAATAACTAGCATTAATTAAAGCTTTGAATTTGATACTTTCGTTTAAAAAACTGCCACAGTTATGTAAAACCCCATAGATCAATTAAGACACGAAGATTGGGGAAAAAAACAATTAAGTTAAAAATTTATTATAATTGGCTAAAATTAAATATAATTAGGCTAAAATCAATTTTACACACCCTGATTGGTTTATTTTATAATGACAATTAATCGAGCCAATAGTTTTAATAATTAGCCCAAACTTTAAAATTATACGCCAATTATAATTAATTTTTAATTTAATTGTTCTTTTCCCCAATCTTCGTGTCTTAATTGATCTATGGGGTTTTATATACCTATTTAAATATAAAAATGGGACTATTGAGGTGGAAATTAATATCAAACTCTCAAGTATGAACCCAGTTTTCAAAACCTTCCATATCCTTCTTAGAGGTTGACCTCCAATAGGATGTCCATATTTAATAGTAATTTTTACAGGGGTAAATAATTAAAATCAATAAACTTAAATTTGAATATTTTTCTTAGATTTGTAAACAAGTTGAAGTCTATGAATGATGCAATAAAAAGAGTGCAAGCACAAGAATTGATTCAAAAATTTATTAGTTAGGAGTATTTACATCATACCTGTTACATCAAGGTAATGAACTCATAGTAACTTATCTTAATTATGTAGTTGATTTGTTCCGACCAACGATGGAAGGTACTAATATTTTATTTCTATGAGCGATAATCTGCGAAAAGAATAATTGAAAACTTAAGATGTAAAGTTTGCAGAGATTCAAAACTATCCAGAGTTTTAGTGACTAGCATATTTGATCATGCTATTAACAAACCAAAGATTTCGCAGAACTGGTCTGTCTGCTAAGAAACTGTTTCATTATAAACTTCCTGAAAAAAACTTTTTTCCGGCATACTTGCAACAATTAAAGGTGAATACTTAAAAGAAATTATTCAAGAATCTCATAAGAAAAGGTAATTTATCTCTACAAAAGATAAGGACAAACAAATAATCAACATAAGTGAGAGGTAGATATCAGAGATACAGAAATACTCATATATTTCAAGAAAGATTTGTAGCTTAACTCTTTAGAAAAATTTAGTATTGACATCTTCTTAATGATGGAAAAGAGCAAGCTTCATAGAGAGCGAATGTAACAGACAAATTATAAAGTCAGCAAGAGACTTTATTCAGATATTTAGCCGCCAGAGTAAATGAACATAGATGCTGGAGCTGGCAGCAATAGAATGAAACCTTGGTGGAGGTAAGCAACAAATGGATGAAAAGAAAAAGAACTAGCTCACGAAAGAATTATAAATGTGTTTTATTTATTCATTAACTTAACTCTAAAACTTATTTATATTCACTCTCTTTATTTTTTGCACATTTTTAGCTAACTATTCCTAATGTTAGTTTTCATGCATGTTTACTTCTAAATTAAACATCCCTTTATCAAGGAATTTTAAATTTATCTACCTCTTCGGCGAACTTTAATAAAGTTTACTGTATCAAAAGGTAGGCCATACATCTAATGTTATACCAACAATTTTAAGTAATGATCTTTTAGTATACACCTGTAGAATTCAATAATTAACTGTGAGTTTCAAGACAACGCTTCCTCGTTACTTTTGTATTAAGATCAGAAAGATTATCAAAAATAGTATTACTAAATTAGATCCACTCTAATACTCCAAGAATTGCCATTGTTTATACCTTGACCATTTAATAATATATCTTAATATACATTCCTCTTATACCAAGAATACTAGATTAAAGTGTTAAAGATAATCACAGCTTCGTCAGCAAGTATAAAATTTATATTATCCTATTAAATCCTCTGCATTTAATTGTAATTATAATTTAATTTTGCTTAAAATGGCAGAGTGAAATTAATCACTCTCTTGATACGACTCACTCCTTTGAAAGAATACCATTTCGTAAAAGATACTTGCTATAGACTAAGCAGAAATACTCAACTAGGTGAACTGATGATGAAACAAAGTAGCTCGTTGGTATAGAGTCTATTGAGCCCAATACTTTAAAGTTTTTTTTCATTAATAAAGATTACATTATTCCTCTTAGGCTTTTAAATCATAAATTATCGCTTAAGTTACACATCTAGAAAGCAGAGGGAGAGAACGGTTGATAGACTTTGCTTTAGGATGAGTGAAATGCACTTATAGTTAATTATAGGTTTGACTTATTCACTATAAATATGTATATTACTTCCATATCGTGTTTAAGCACTAAATCTATATATTCTTCAATATAAATAGATCCCAAAAAGTTGCTATTTTGTTTCGCATTTAATTAATGACCTGAATCCCTATCAAATTTCTTACAAATCAAAGCTTTTAACAAAACTCATTAAGGGGTTTTGGGATTTTAATTCTAATTTAATTGCTGATTTTTAAAAAGAATAATTAGATATAGGTTTCGAAGATAAAGCTATTAAAATAACTAGATAAACAATAGATCTTAGTTCAATAAAAAGACTTATTATTGAGTATTGACTTCAGTATGTCCCTCCTCAAAGTTGGAAGTCCCAGGTGTCGCAAGAGCCTCTACGATGACTTCACCGCATCCTAAATGAAGTCAAACTTCACTTTATGTTAATAAATTTATGCCAAAAAGTTTCTATTATACTATGACTCATTTCCTTATCTTTTATTACAATCAGTTAAATAACTAAACATAATTTAAAATCTTAGTACATAAAATTATTTCAAATTTATTTATATAAGATTCTCTAATTTAGGGTTATCATATATAAGTTTTTAAAAAGCTAAAAAAAATTCAAACTTACAATCCAAATAATTAAATTGTAAAGTTATGTTTATTGTTTATTAACTAATGTTCAAATAATAGAATTTTGATTTAAAAAATAATAGGTAGTTAAAATTAATTTTTTAATACACTTTTTCGGAACTTATATTAATTCTGATCAATTAATTTTATTCTCTTCTTGTTAAACTCAGTTAATTATCTAATCATAATAAATCATTGATGGTAAGCCTAATTTTAATTTTACTCTATTTATAAAATTAAGCAAATTTAGACACATATTAAAATCTTATTCTTTTTTATATTTTAAAATGAGATATAATTTTTTTCACAACCATTAACAACCACAAAACCCAAAATTTGATTATTTAATATTTCTTACAAAAAAAAATATTCAATCTGTCCAACTAAACTAAACTAAATTAAATTTAATTAATTATAATTCGTTTCTTTGACAAAAAAATGTAATTTAATTAGTAAATTATGAGAAATATTATGAATAGTTACTTGTGATTAGTTGAAGTAATTTAAAAAGAAATGTTTTAAAATAATATTTAATTGGCAGAGATCTTTAATAATTAGAAAGCTAACTAGCAATCTTTTATATTTACTATTGTAAATATATTTTTTATTACTTTTCAGTAATTACCCTCACTTTAATAACTTATTCAATCTAGTTTAAAAATTAAACAAATAATAATAAATTTGTCATTAAACTACATGTTCTTGACTTAATTATATTAAAAAACTTACTTACATAATAGTAAGGTTCAGCGGGTAAAAAATATCTAATTAAAAATTTTAATAATTATTCATCTTAGACTTTTTAAAATATATCCTAAACAATTTATTCATATAATAAGATGAAAAGAGTAAAATTTTCGTCTTTAATACAATATGATGTTTAAATTAATTTAAGTTCAATTTAAAATTAATTGAACTTAATGAAAAATATTACGAAAATATCAAAAGCTAAACAAAAATATGGATAAGGTATGTTCTTAATATAATTAGCAATATAATTACATATAAAAATTTATATTACAATTAAAGGTTATTGGACTGATCAGGTTAAATTGTCTAACTGATTGTATTTAATATAAGGTAAAGAGTAAGAATATAAATTATCAATAAAAGGGATATCTCGACGTCATTTAGGACTCCTTGACATCATCCGGAGGCTCTTTCAACAGCTGGGACTTCCTAGTTGGGGGGAGAACATACTAAAATCAATACCCGTTAAAAAATCTTTTATCACACTAATTTTATTTTAATTAAGAACTTAAATAAGCATTTTAATTAGATCTTTACTTATAAAGATTACCATAAAAATTGTAATGATAATAAAATTTTCAATTGTCATATATACTTCATGAATTATCATGAAATCGTATAATCGCCTGACTAGTCCCAGGATTCTTTAATATATTTATTTCTTTTGACCAGCTACTTCAACCAGTATTAAGAGTGAAGCTATACTCCATAACCATGATACTTTTGAGTGATCCAATTGAAACATAACATTTTTAGTTTTTATAATTAATTATACTATTATAGATTAGTAAATTAATTATTAATTCAAAAGAATATAATTCTATAATTTGGTTAATTATTAGAATTTGAATAAATGGAAAAATAGAAAATTCTTAGAAATATTAGAAATCAATCTTAAATTAGAGAATCTTAGAATTTATCACCAATAACTTAAATTTTATTAAAAATATCTATATTTATTTTAAATAAAATATAATTATCTTTAATTTTAGATTAATATTTATATAAATATATATTATATTGATTTAATTTTAATTATTTAACCTCCTGATTATGTAATATTATAAAAGTTAGGAGATTACAGATATCCAAAATTTAGCATTTTTGGTAGCTTGACTAACATAAAATTTTTCAAGGTTTAGCAATAAATATTTTATAAATTAATGAATACATTAAAGTATTATTTCTGAATAAAAAAATTATATTCAAATTCAATATAAAATAAATATAATTTAATAATAATTTGACTAATTTAAAATTTAAGAGATTATTACTTAGTCAGCTTCTATTCTATTAAAATCTAAATTATAAATTACTTTATTTTCATTTAACTAAAAAATTATAATAATAAAATACTATTTAAGCTTATTATACTTAAATAGAGAACCCCACAATTATAATTAAAACCCTGTAGGTATGTTTGCATGAATTTGTATGTCGATACAAATTATTTAAGTGCATCAATAAATAAGAAATTGAGTTTAACAAATTGTGTCATAACTTATTTTATATGGGAGTGAACAGCATTCACCAGCTTATTTGTGTATTTTTTTCCATTTTAATATTTAATATTATCAATAATTGATTTTTTTTAAAAGAGATTAAAATTTAATTGGATATCTCTAATATATTAAACATTCTCAATTAAAGGTAATCATTAATACTTACTATCAATTTTATATCAAATAGGGACCCACCTTAAAGATGGGGATAGACATTATTTTTTTATAGAAATTTTTCTATCTTTTTTTCCTATTTTTTTAAAAAAAACCTATTCGGGCCAGTTTGTGAAAATTTTTTACATCAGAAATGTAAGCATTTGGGACCGACTGAAAGGTTTTCCTATATGTGATCCCAAAAATATTTCTTTTTCTTGCTCCATTAGTCCACTGGTCATGACCTTCCTCATTGCTAGCTTCGCTCGCAATTGATAGTAAGTATTAATGAATATTATTTATTTATTATGAAACGGATAAATCTTATGAATTTTTCAAACTTATCCTCAAGAATAACATAATTTTCCTTACACTATTTAAAAATAATTATATTAAGATAGGGAAATAATTTGCCATTACTGCAATAAGTAATACAATCATAATCTCAAAACCACTTAATGAGCTTTATGTATGTTTTTGATTATCAGGTAATCAAAACCCCAAAACCCTTTCAGTAGTTTGATTGAGTTTTTGATTGATAAAAGTAGACTATTAGTGCATACTTTATTAGGGTTTTAATAGGGTTTATGTAGGGGTTTAATGTTTAAATGTTAGTAATTTAAGTGAGTATATGCGAAGTTTGGGGTCAGTTTATGACACTGAGTATATAGATTTATTGTTTAAGTTGCGTTATGGGTGCGATGATTATAGTGATTAACTCAAACCTATCCTTAATTACACATCTATAGCAAGACTGCTCCATAAATCTCCTGCAACTGTGAGGTCTCACTGTCTATTAGCATTGAATTTAAAGAGATAGCAGCTTAATTCTAAGCCTAAAAGACCTCTTAAATTTTAGCAGCATCATATTTATTATCTTATTAATGATAAGACTCTTAAATACTGGGCTCTCTTCTCTCTGGCCTAGAGAGCTGTGATGTTTCATCGCCAATTTCCTGAGCTTCATATCTCTGCTTAATCTATAGCTAACATATATAAAAAGAACGGTATATCTTACAAGACAGTCAATCGCATTAAGAGAGTGATTGATTTTAATGTTCATTTTATAAGGATAATTTAAATTATATATTCGATTAAATGCAGAGGGCTATTACTAATAATATTAAGTTCATACACGCTGATGAGGCAGTATTCACGTTTAATACCTTCATATCAAGGTCTTGGTATCAAAGATATAGCAATATTGAAGTATATGATTAAAAGGTTAAGGTTTAAACTCATGTTATTCTTGGTGGAATAAGTGAAGATAGTGGCCTCGAGACTTATGTTATCCACCCTCGCTCAATAAAGACCGAATATTACATAAAGTTCTTATAATAACTCAGAGATAAGTACGCCGACTAAGAGATTATTCTGTTTGTAGATAACTTATCTGTCCATAAAACTAAAGACACAAGGAAGGAATATGAACGGCTAAATATAACACCTTTATTTAATGTTCCCTACAGTCCTCAGTTCAATGGAATTGAATTATATTGGGGGTTATTGAAAGTTCATTATAAGAAATTGCTGCTCTATCATTTGATGCATGATTTGAAGATAGATACAGTCGATTTTATTAAGAGTGCTGCTAAGAGAGTCAGCGATGATAAAGCTAAAGTATGCGCAAGAGAAGGGAGATTTTGTGTATATAAATAAGTTTTAGATTTAAACGAATGCATAAGTTCACATATTAAATTTGCCTGTAAAAGGATTTGGCTTCTCTTTCTTTTCTTCCTCTTAAGGCTTGCTTGGGCCTATGTTTCTTCTCTTAGTGACAGCTCCCGCATCTATGTTCATCTCTTCTGGCTTTTATAAATCTTAGAAGAGTCTCTTACTCAATTCATGTTTTACTTGAGACTTTCTCTCTCTGTTTAATTTGCTGCACTCTTTCATCAAGTATATAGCAGTACCAGGTTTTTCTAAAAAGTTAGAAGGCTAAGCTTACTTGAGATGAAAGGATGCTTTTGAAGTTCCTAGAGCCAGGTCTCGCTAATTTTAATACCTTGCTTCTCTTTTTCTTCAGGAGAGATACTGTAGCGTTTCTTATGAGCTTCTTAAATAACTTCATTTAAGTACTCAGGTTTCAGAGTTCCAAGGACACCAAAGAAGAAGTTTCTCTCTGGCAGCTTATTAGAGAGTTGCAACTTTGAAGGAAGGTAGAGAGCAACATCTGGATCACTCATAGCATCGTCATATAGGTTTGTCACTGATATTTCAGGGTAGTTAGGTATCTCTATCATCCTAATTTCATTAGACTTAAAAGCTTTTTTCTTCACTCAGTAAGGCTTTTAAGAATGAGATTTTAGTTCCCTCCTAAGTCGGCAAGAACAATCCAACTATAATGGATTTATTAATTTTCTTAAGAACTTACCTTGCTATACCAAATATCTATAAAGGTCCTCTTTACTTCGAAATTTTCCTATTAAATCTTGAGATTAAATTCTCTTCATTTGCATCATTCATAGACTCCATCTTGCTTCATCTTTCGAGAAATGTTAATGAAATTTAAAATTATGGATATCCATTCTAAGTATATTAAAATCTTATTACTAAATAGGAGGACCTACTGGAGGTCAACCTTGAAAAGATATGCGGAGAAGCATTGAAAAACTTGCTCCAAGTTTCACAGATTGATTTCCAATTTTATCATTCTATCTCCATTAAATTGCTCCTAATAATGTTTAATTATTTTAGGAGGTCCTCCAAATTAAGTTTAAACTTTATTAGGAGTTAAAATTTAAGGTTAAAACTTAATTAGGAGCATATTAAATTAAAAAATGTTTAATAACTTTACCTCCAAATTAAGTTCAAACTTGATTTGGAGGACCTCCTAGAGAAACAAAACTTCATTAGGAGTATTTTAATTTACTAAAACGAATAAAATTCTCATAAAATATGTCAACTTACAGTCTTTTATGGTTGTTTAATTTTCTAAACTCTCAGACGAAAATCTACCAGAGTGTCTTATACTCGACTATTAAAGTTTATCAAGGTATATTTTATCATTATTATAATAAAATATATCAGCAAACTAAAATGAGCGCTAACCTTCTGAGAAGAGCCGCATTACTTGGGTAAAATCAATCAAAATTATCATTCCAGCAACCAAAAAAAGTAGAGACCAGAGACGCTTGTACTCAGTGGGAGCCTACTTATGACAACTTTGACCAGTCTAGCTTTGAGATTTAAATATAAGTTAAGTAAGATGTTATAAAAGAAGCTGTGAAAATTGAGGAGGAGGTTAAACAACACGCCATAGAGCATTAATAAATTCCAGCTAAAGTTGACTATTAATGCAAAGAATGCAATAAAGTTTTCCCTTACAAGTCGACTTATAAAAGACACTTGAGAGATATACACAACGATATGCCAAGGTTATATCTCAAGCATTAAAAGAAAGATGGGAAGTATGTCTGTGAGTTCTGTGAGAAGCCATATTCTAATACTAGAGATCTCAAAGTGCACTTAAAGAAAAAGCACAATTAAAGTTTTGTCTTTATTCATGAAGCTACTGGTAATAAATTCCTTTAAAAGAGAAGATCAAGAAACTCAGTGGAGTCTCTTAGAGTTGAAGTCTAGAAGTAAGTTAAAATGAAGAAAGCAGTCAAGAACTTTCCAGTCTCTGAGATCAATAAAATAATGGTTAAAATTGAAGCAATGAAGATTCCTATATTAAAAATTATTGACTTAGATTCTTGCCTAGAAAGCTACCTTACTCTTGAAGATAAAGTTGAGAAGAGAGTAATTACTGATGACTAATATGCTTACAAGATATATCCTTTCAATTACTTCCTTGCTGATGACAAGTTCCAAATGGAATTTGCTAATGAGTATATGCTCTTTAAAAGGCAAAGTTGAATGAGTGCAGGCATATCATCTAGCTTGATGCTATTTAACTAGGTAAAGATCATGTAGCCTTCAGGCTTCCTTTACTTGAAATGACTTACAGAGAATTCTTATCTGACAATAGATGTCAGAGATAAATTGGTTAGTTAGTATAGCAGATAGTTGAGGGGATTGAAGAGCTTCACGAGCTTGGTTATGTTCATAGAGACTTAAAGCCAGAGAACATCATGATAAACTTTCAGCCTCTTAGAGTTTATATTATTGACTTCAACAAGAGTTAAAAGAGTGCAAGCCTCTGCATAAGGAAATGTATACGGCACTCCTGGATATTTCCCAGAGAGAGAAGATTGGAGAGATGGAGACACTTAATGGGATATCTGGACTCTAGCAGTAATAATAATAGAGAGCGACATGCCAAGAAACGATTACTTTAGCTGAGGTCTGAGAGAGATTCTAAGCAGAGAATCAAATAATATCTCGATAAAAATAAGATAAATGGAGGTCTCAGAGAACTTGCATACTCAACTATTATCAAGCCAAGCTAAGAGAATTAACAAACAATAGAAACAATCAAACATCAACTTAGAAAGATAAAATTCAGAGAACTGGCACACGACTCTAAGCTTATGTTTGTGAGAAATAATTTAAAAACTCGCTTGTTATACTCACTTAAAATACTAATATTTAAACATTAAACCCCTACATAAACCCTATTAAAACCCTAATAAAGTATGCACTAATAGTCTACTTTTATCAATCAAAAACTCAATCAAACTACTGAAAGGGTTTTGGGGTTTTGAATGCTCGGGATTAAGGTTTATTTTAATTATTTAGCATATTTTTTACTTTATTTATGAAAATATGAAAATTTTTAAAAAAATCAAATTTTTCATACCCAACTTATAATTTTTCATAATTAAAATTATGACATTTTTATTTTATTTGAAAAGGATAAGTTTGAGAGGCATTTTTTACAATTTTTCATTTTTCTCATAATTTATCAATTTTATTGATCTTTTTATGAAATTGATGATTGTATCATTTCAAAAATATGGCTTTTAAGCATAATTAGTTTAAAGTTTTTATTATAAAATATATTAGTTAGATACTTAGTGATTTCTCATAAAATAAAATTTATCATTGAGTAAAATTTGTTGTGAAATCCAAAATATATTTAAAAATAAATAAGTTATACACGCTATTTTAATTTTAATTTATTTAAATATATTAAAAACTACTCCATCTCGAAATTTTGATCATTTTGAGATAGAGTAATTTTTAATATAATTAATTTACTCAATTAGGTATAATGTATATAAAAATAACATTAAGTTTTCAATAATTTAAAGTTCATTTTATTTTTAAAAATAGAATTGTATATAGATGAATTACAAATTAAAACATTATAATTAATATTAAAGATTTATGTTTATATTAATTAATAATATTATTGATTTATTGAGCAATATTAGTTTTAAAATGAACTTTAAATTATTGAAAACTTAATGTTATTTTTATATACATGATATCTAATTGAGTAAATTAATTATATTAAAAATTACTCTATCTCAAAATGATCAAAACTTCTAGATGGAGTAGTTTTTAATATATTTAAATAAATTAAAATTAAAATAGCGTGTATAACTTATGTATTTTTAAATAAACTTTGGATTTCACAACAAATTTTACTCATTCAATAGTTAATAATAAATTAAACTATCATTCTTAGATGTTACTTAGATGTATGTAAGTGAGCTGATGTGACAATTCAGTGACTTGGTAGTCATGAGGTAAAAATTTCCGAAAAAAAAAACCAGTCTCACTATCACCTAGTTTCTTCCTGAATCAACATGGCGACCTAAACCAACCGGAAGACAGAGCTCGCGAATTTCGCTAGAGTGACAGAAACTGGAGAAAAACGATTACCGGTCCCACCACTGCTGGGAGAAAATAAATAAAATAATCCCTGTCCATTCGCTGTGTTAAAATCAGCACCCTATCATGAAGCGAGAGAAAAATTCTTATCGTTGGCTTCAATTGTTTTCGTCTTCTCACTTTTGAAGATAGAGCGAACCTGCATCCCCTTTTTACCCAGGAAGCTAAACACAATCCAGGTGACTCATCCATGGAGATAAATCCTAGGACCACGGGCACTAGAGGAGTGAATAAATGAGAGGATTAAATGAAACCCGTAGACTGGACCTATTTGCGTTGCGCCCAGCAACCCCTAATTGCCTTCAGTAGGCCTTAGTATAATAGAAAGCTCTATCATAAAGTCCTAAATGAGATTGGTACTTCACAAAGCAATTTACTATATAATTTATTTTTTATAGAATATTTCAAATAAAATTAAACTCTTTCATTTCTTTTTCATTGGAATTACAAATTTCATCCAATTCATAAAAGATTGGTTAATAAATAAAATTTAATTAAATATATGCATTAAATGATTGGTGTTAAAATGATTGATAACTTCAAACATGCAATGTATTTGTTTTAGATGTATTATAAATGCCTATCAATCTTAAAAAATTGTATTTATAGTTTTTATATTTTTAGGACACCTGTATGATAAGGGTATCTTATTGGAGGCCATTCGTGTAAAGTAAATGGAAAGTTAATAAAATCTTAAACAAATTTCAAAGAAAAATTTCAATTTTACCAATTAAATTCCATAGATTTAGTCAAAAAATTGTTATAATAATTATTTTTTTAAAAAAAATATTATTAGTCAACAAATGACTAATTTCATTCATAGATCTGGAATTCCAAAAAAATATATCTGGAAATTTCTTACAGATCTGGAATGTTAAAAAAAATTCCAGATATTTGGGGGGGCATCCTAAATTGGTTTTAACATTTTTTCTAAAGGGACATATACATCAAAAGTAGGCGGTCGACTAGAAACGTTTGAATTAATATAATCAATAATTTATTTGAAAATCTAAAAGTGATAAATTTTTATCATATTTTATATAAATAATTTTTTTGTGTGCAAAGGATGTGATATTATTGATAAGATTTTGATTTTGACTCTGAGGTTATGCATTTTTTTAAAAAAAGTGCGATCTCTCATTCTTAAGAAGAATCTTGATAGAATCTATCTTTAATATTCTGATTAAAATTTAATTCATTTTTAATATTTAAAAGTTATATTAATTTTCATAGTCCATTACCTACTTTAAAATGTAGGTAGAGCGTTACCTACTTTTATAATGTTGGTAACCCATATAAATAATATTTCAAATAAAACATTCATATTACTAATATAAACATATAACATAACAATTATTTATAATTTTATTAATATCCTCATTAAGCAAATTTTATTATTTCATTGTTATACTTAAGACTCAATAAATCTTAAATTCTCTATCTAGTCCAAATTTTCTACGTTATATTAATTTACGATAAAATTCAAATTCTATAGAATTTTAATATTTATATTCTTTATTAGAACTTTGTTCTGAGTATCTTAAAATAATGTAATTTGTGGATAGAAAAATTTAAAAGACAAATTCATGAATCTAGCTTTAATAAACATACAATATTATAATTCCATTCACAATTAACAAAACTCTAAATGGAAATACTTGAATCCTTAATATTATTTTAGTATTTATTAGTAATATAATGTATATTAAATTTATAAAATATAGAAAAGACATAACGAGCTTAAAGGAATTATTATAAATTAGCTACCTAATTTAAATTAAAGAATATAAATAATAATTTATCTGCATTATACTTAGCGTTTCGTAATGAAATACAATTTTTCATATTTTATTATTGTTAGAGTTTATTAATTTAGAATAATCATATATTTTAGACTAAACTCATAGGCAAAATATGATATTTTAAAATAAACTTTTTAGCGAGAAACTAAAAAATGGTAAAAATATATTCTTATAAAAGCATTCGAGGGAGGTAGAGTTAGGGTTATGGGGTTTTGCCTGAAAAAATATGTCGAATTAAATTTCGTAATTAATCGATGCATTTAACAAATTTATCAGCTTATCAAACAGTTTCAAATATCCGTATTTAGGTTTTTATATATCTCTATATAATATATTTAAAAATTAAGCTAAATTTATTTATTTAAGCACCTTAAGCCTTACTAATTTGATGATGACTTTTAAAGGATGATAGTGATGAATTTTTAAAAAATCAAAGAAGTTGATTTGAGTTAATTCTATAGAAGTTGAAATTTTTTAAATAATTTATAAAAATTTATTTTGAATTATAAATTTTTAAAGTAGGAATAAATTATTTCTCCCTCCCCTGGTTAGAGTGGTGATACTACCCCAGCAATAAGACAGGGGTTACGTTCTTAGCAACTGTGGAACAGGTAATATTTTTTAAAACACCTGCTACCTAGTGGAATTATTCTCGAGCTCTCTCCTTACGTATTATATATTATGTGAGGAAGAGCGAATGGTAGCATAGATCAGCTTCCTTAGAGATCTTCTACATCATTTACGCCACATCATCTCACTTTAGAAATGTCCACATAGCCATTAAGATTGATGGTTTATTATTAGTATTAATAGAGATATGTTAATATTTTTAATTTGAGTTTATTCATTAATTATCAAGTTGGAATAATGCATGTTTAGGCATAGACGGAGATAGTTTATATTCATATGTTTATGACGAATTATAATTAATTTTAGTTAATTTAACTCTAATTATTAATATTATTTTTATACCAGATATAGCTAGTTACAATTATAAATAATATTAAATATTTTAGTTTATTTTTTTATACCATAATATGGACATTGTAATGATATTTCCTAAGAATCAAAACCTTACAATTCCTTAATTAGATGTTATAGTCATTTGATTTGTAGGTATATTTGGGTCTTATTAGTTTAATAGAGTATTAGGCTAATTTGTAAAATGAGAATAAAAATTAGCGAAAATTAGGATCATATAAATGATGTGGAATATATAGAAATATTGCTTAAGCTTAGGTAAACAAGTATTAAGATATGCTTTGTCGATCCAGTTTTAATTTTGAAGAATTTACAAAAGTATATTGTAAGAGTGCCATTACGGTTGGTTATTACTGCAGTTACAACTCTTATGCAAAGTAACTATTACTAAAGAGGATATTATAGTAGGTAATTAAAATATAAATTTGAATTTAAACAAGACTCCTAACTTGAATCTTAAAGCAGTCTCTCTTGGCAATGGAAAATAATAACTTTACTTTGGCTACACTAATAAGCCTGAAAATATTATGTGAAAAGAGAGATAGTAATGGGTATTTGAGTTTGAAGCAGACGTTTTCAAAATTAAAATATAAAATATGAAAGAGAGTGAAGTTAGAAATGGAAGTGTGAATTTTAATTGAAGATTTTGTATAAGTAAAACAACAGCTACGAGAAAAGATAAAAATTTAATAGGCCAAGACTGCTAAAGTTATTTTTAAACAAAATAGAGCAAGAAGTAACACCTCAAAGAGATACACTCTGGTAATAAGCCTAAAGATATATCTCAAGTTTGATGAAGTTGTTAAAGGAAATATTTTAGAACTTGTATAAGGAATTACTCTCACTCTGAAAAAGCTAAGAAGCATATCAGAAGCATCATTTGAGAAGTTTTTTAATAAAGGATGAAAACTAAAAATTAATTCCTGCAAAAGAAAATCTATTACTCTTGAGTTATAAAGGAGAATAGTATGGTTTTTTGGGATTTGATCTTAAGCATGTTTCTAAAAGAAACCTATGCATATTCACAGAATAGATACAGTTATTCGTAATAGCTGTATCGAAAATTACTTTCAAATAAGTTTGCTAACAATATAAAGTTCATAGAGATAGAGGAGTCCGAATTCAAGGTAAATCGATTTAGGAATCTCAATAAATACGATCATTATAAAAAATGAATTAGCTAACTAATAGATGGCATTTAGAGAGGCCTAAAGAAGATAATCTAAGAACTTTCACAAGTGAAATGATGATATTTTAGCCTTTGGTTTAATATAAGCATTAGACTGAAGATAAAAATATTAAAATATGAGACTTTCTTATATTATCAGATAAACATAGACATCTTGAATATAAAAATTTCAGAAATTATTAATAGACAAGGAGTTTCACAAACTTGAATATGTTTATAGAATTTAAATCATGAAAATGTTATATTGAACCTTCACCTAGAGAAGTTGTAGGTACATATTTCAAAAGAAGAGAATATATCATAGTAAAGGTATTGGAATAAAAATATATTTTAAAATAGAGAAAAATGAACTAATGTATTTATATATATTAATGGTGCGTATGGGAAAATTTTGCTGATATATAAAGGAGCGATATAGAAAAAAATTAAATCTTACATATAAACAAAAAATGATGAATATAAATTGGTTTAGTTTCGAAGTATATTATGAATAAATAGAATTATTTACCAATAATAGAAAATAATAAAATTTCTATAATTAAGCAATTAAAAAATCGCTCTTCAACCCGAATAGTTATATTTTTTGTGAGAGAGTGTGGACTAAATTTTACAATTGATAACAATGTAATTTTGTTGATAATATTACATTTCTTTTAAAAAAAGAACTTAATTTTTTTTAAAAATAAATTTGACTCATAAAATTTCAATATATTTAACTTTTTAATATATTAATTTTTAAGATTAATCATAATACCTTCTTTTTCTAACTAACATGAAATATTCTTAATTTTAAACAAAAACTTAATGTCGTTTATCTAAACGAAATGTATTATTATCAACAATATATAATTGTAAATTTTAAAATTTTTTCCACTTTATCACTATAAATATAACTATCCGAGTTTGAGTGCGATCTTAATTGCGATATTATAAAAATATAAATAAATACTATAGAGAAATAGTTGAATATTCGCAAATTCTTGGTAAATATTTCTATTTTACTCATTGTAAAATGATGGAAGTGTAATAATAAGAAATTTAGTTAAAATTATTACTGTGGCAATCGTAAAAAATGATACTTGAGTCAATAAAAAGAGGAAGATTTAGAGATTCAACGAAATCAAGCAAACAAAAATAATTTTGATTAGAAAAAAATATAATTATTTAATTACTTATTTTATATTAACATAAAACCTGCGTTATCAATTTAATCACCAAAAATATTCTAATTATACCCAACAAATCAAATGACTAAACATCTAATTAAGGGGTTTTAGAGTTTAAATATTATAATTAAAACCCCAAAAACCCTCATATAAATTTAATTATATTTTTTATTAATTAGTCTATAAGTTAGCATGTAATTTATTTGGTATTAATAGGGTTCATGATTGAAATAATATGAATTTTCAAGAGAAAAGGTGAGGTTTCTTTCTGTATTATTTTTGCAAAAAGAATAAAAATTATATCAAAAATTCTTTATGGAATGAAATGATTTATATCTCAATTATCTTTTTAAATTTGTAATCAATCCTATAAAATTAATATGTACAAATAAATTAATTGCTCATAAAAAATAAATCTATAATTATAAAATACATTTTAATTTGGAAAATTAATTATAAATATTTATATAAATTATTTAAAATTCGAGGCAGTTAAAGTTGTTCTATTCAAATGATTTTGAGCTCATTAGATGAGAATTAAAAATTAGCTGGACTTTGTTACTAACGTTACTATATCATCACATCTCAGTAGCGAGATAACTCGACTTTAATGTGGGGGTATAATTTAAGGATTTAGAGGGTCTAATTAAATTAGAGTTTTCTCTCAAGGGATGTGATAAAATAGTACCGCTAATAATAAATTCCAGCAAATTTTGACAATGCAGTCTTAGGCATCTTAATTTATTATTTATTTCCTTTTAAAATTGTTGTAATTCCAAGCCAAATTTCTTAATATTTTTCAAACATAAATTGAGTTATAAGGGACACATTTTATTTTTAATCATATATGAATAAATTGTAATATTAAAGAAAGGTTCATTAATTGGTTAATAGTATTAAATTTAAATCACAATCCTTTTCAATTAATTCAATATCTTTGTTTATTTTAAGAAATCTTTAACATATGATAAGTTTATATTATCTATAAACTTAATCAAGATTTATAAATTCTATATAGAATTATTATGACTAGAAGGATTTTGCCCTAAGTACCTTAAAATTTGTTTTTTGTGTAAGTTTTATAGAAGAAGTTAAAGCACTTGCTTAAGTTAGACGGCGTCATTTTAAGCTTTGGTTTTATCGCACAAGGTCTAAAGAATTTTTTTAAAAAATGACTTTGGGGGACTATCTATATCAAAACAAATACCCTAGCCTCTTAAATTAGATCAATCAGATATAAGTTAGGGTGTCAAGGATTTGTATGAACTTGGATATGTATGCAGAGATTTGAAGCCTGAAAATAGAATACTCAACTTCTGCCCATTAGAAGTTATAGTTAAAGATTTCAATAGAGCCATAAGATAAGAGATTGTAACCTTAACAAAAGTTCTTGGAAAACCTGGTTACTTTCCAATCAGAGTAAAATGAACTAATGCAGCAGTCTAATGGGATGCATGGGCAGTAGCTGTAATTTTATTAGATAGCGATATGGAAAGCATTTCTTATTTTGGCACAAAGCTTCAAAAATAAAAAATCAGTTTAGCTTAGAAGCATATAAAGAAAGAAGATGTTAGCTAAGTAATAAAAGAAATAGTAGAGATAATAATCGTGAGAGTTCCTTCCTATCCTAAACAATCATTAGTGGCTTACTTGAGCCACTAAAGAGAGCGATATTCAAAAGGTACAATAATTAGTTAAAATCTTTTTTTATTAGATCAAGTAAAATCCATTTAATATGTTTAAAATACACATAAAACCTGCTTTTTCTCTACTAACCCCAAAAAGACCCCAGTATCCTTATAATCAAAGGACTTATAATCTTCATTAAGTGGTTTTGAGTATTTATTCGATAGTAAATAAAAAATTAACTGGATAACAATATTCGTGGTATTATTTTAATCACATCCCTGGAGCAAGATACTAGACTTAATTAAGCGCATTTAATTCGATAAATTTTACTCTGAATTATATTAGAATTATCTCGTTCTCGGGATGCGATAAAAATTAAACAGGCAATAGTTAAGCCCAGGTAATTCTAAATTATCATTATCATTAAAATTCAAGAACGTATAAATTGACCAACTTTAACTGTTGATATATTTACTTATTATTGATATAAAAATATAAATTAATATCAGAATTTTGAATGTATTAAGGACTCTATAAATAGAATCGAATTACATTTAGATAAGTAAAGACTCTTGCTAAAAAATTATATAGTCGAGTGATGATTTATTTTTTTAAAATATTCACTTGATCCGTGAATATTTTGTGTGCATACTCCGATATGAAAATAATTAAAATCAAAACCATTTTATTATTATTTATAATATAAATACTTTATATAAGAAATTTTTATTAACATTCATGATTTTATACTTCTAATAAGTAAATTATAAAATTCTAAATAAAAATATTTTCTAATTAAAAAAGAAATTTTTGATTAACTTATTAGAAGCACAAAATAGAAATGTTAAAATAAATTTCTAATATAAAAGTATTTATTATTATAAATAATAATAAAATTGTTTTGATTTTTAATTATTTTCATATTGGAGTATGTACACAAAATATTGACAGGTCGATTGAATATTTAAAAAAAATAAATCATTATATATAATAGCCGCCAACAGAGCAAGAAATTTATAATGATAAAAAAGGGCCCCCCCAATAAAACTTTTCCCGAATCATAAATTTTTTTACGAAAAAAAAATCTTTATAACGCACGCGAAAATTTTTGGCTTTTTTTCGGGGTTTTGGTCTTTTGGGGTTTTTTGGTCATGATTAAAGGTTCGGGAAATATTATCTGGTTTTGTAAAAAAATTTATGATTCGGGAAAAGTTTTTTTGGGGGGGTCTGATAAAAAATATATAGGGCCTGTTTGGGGAAGAGATCAAAATCAAAGTCAAGAAAAGTAAATAAAATAAAAAAATTGATATATAATGAAACAAAACCTTAGAAGTTAAGAAATAACTCAAAGTTAGTTAGCTTTTGAGCGAATTAATTATAAATCTAACCTTTTTGTAATACTTACTACTTAATAGCAATTAAATTAAACCATTTTTAACAAAATCACATTAAAACCCTAAATTAAGTATGCTAAGATTTTTCTCTTCTAGAAAATAAGATTTTAACAAGTTGATAATAGTTTTGAAGTTTTTAATGCCTAAGGATTTTGACTATAATAGACACCTATTATAATTAAAATATATCACTATTAAAATCTAATATAAAAATCAATTTTTTATTATAAGAACTTTAGATGATGATCATATTGATTAAATTACAGACATCAAGAAATATAATATCAAATTTGATAGGTCAGCAAGCTTACATAAAATAAAAAAATAAATATTTTTTTATTGATTAATTCTTCATTTTAACATGAAATTATCGAAATGCATTCAAACCCCTCTTATCAAATCTTTAGACTTCAATTTAATAATGTCCATTTTGAAAGTAATGAAGTATACATAATATATTAAAATATTCGGGGTGATAAGCTTTTTGGCAATTAAATTATATATAAATTTATGCATAATAAATGAAACAAATTATAATAATGTGTAAACATGTAATTTCTAATAAGAATACAAAAATAAATTAATTGTTTCAAAATATTATGTGTAACTCATTAATTTTTTCATAGCATTCGATAAATTATTCAAATTTGTATAATTAAAAATAACAATTCATTCTTTTATGCTAATTAAAATAATTAAAGAGCAAATTAATTTTTTTTGAAAATAAGAAAAATTATCAGATAGCATATAATAAATTATCAGAATTATAAGTGAAGAGAATACATAAGTCTTTATAGTTTCAAAGATAAATTATTTCATAAATGAAAAAATTTAGAAAATTTAATTTGCCAAGATATTTCCCTATATTTTTAAATCTTGATATTAGGTAGGTAACTCTCCCTATATATTTTAATACAAGGACTATTTCACAGAACATTTCCCTAAGCTTCAAAAAAATAGTTAATAATATATTTAAAAAAATTTAAAATATAAGAAATCTATAAAATTTTAAGGCCCCCCCCAAATTTCATAAACTGGAACCTTAAAATTTTTTCTTAAATCTGAAACTTTTTTCTTCGCCCAAAAATCTTCCTTCAAGTGAAGATAAAAATCCAAAGAAAATAAAATCTTAAAATATTTTAAGATTTTTAAATTTTTAAAGAATTTTATATAAAAGTAATTATATATTACCTACAAGTGAAATTCAATGATTATTTCAAAATTATTAATGCATAAATTTACATATTATTAAATTAACCTTTCTAATGTAGATTTTCAGATTTTCTAAAAAATATTTTCATTTCTTAAATGAAAATAGCTATTGATATAAAAGATATATTTTTATGTGAAATTATATATACAATAAAATATGTTTTTTAAAGCTTAATTAAAATTATACATCATAATTTATACTGGAATTTTTACTTACTATAGAATTGTATAAAATAGATTTTGTTATTACGACATGTAGCCTTATAATATAAATACAATTAATTAACTCCTTTATAAGATTTATTTATTTGATCAAAAATAGTTTATGACTGGATCTCTTTTATACTAAATTTTTTGGCCAATTTAAGAATAAAAAACTTCTTAAAAATAATGTTTATAAGCACCACTCTTTATTTATTTATAGATTTAAAGTCATAGTTTATTAAATAAACCATCAAATTTTATTTTTGAATGTTTTTATTGTAAATAAATTTTATTAATGGACAATAGTTTCTTAGAATTGAAACTTTGCATTATTCACAATATTTTATTTATAGTAATAAGATTTTTATATATTTAGGTTCAATAATGCTTAATTTATTTTGAGAAATAATTTGAGTTATCATTGTTAGCAGATTAAAGGGATAATATCTTAAAATAAATTATTTGAATGCAATTGATATAAAAGAATGTGAAAAATAGGGGAAATAAATAATAATTACTAATATATTTAATAAATTTTAATCATATTGATAAATAAGTATGAGCAATTAAAATAAATCATGAATATAATGCAACTGGTACTGGTACTGGAACCTATAGTCAACATACTAACTCATCAATCTCCTAGTATAACTTCTCACAACTTCACTTAAAAAGTACATTCAAGACTCATTTAAGTTTCACCCTCGAGAATAATTTTATTAAGGAGATATGAACCTCATAATTTAAGAGGAAACGTGGAGTTAGTCTACTGGAACTCCTTTGATGTCTTGTGGTATTCTCTATAGGAATGCTACTGTAGCTACTGACATTTCCTATAATCCTATAAATAAATACTAATTCAATACTCCAACTAACAAAAGCATTTAAAGTAAAATAAAAGCGCCCTAATTAACTCAGAATTATTGCTACTTAATATGATCAAAGATACACAGATTATCTATTATTCTAACTTTCGCACTTTTACGCATTGTATTAAACTAATTTTCAAAACTTTTTCAAATTTATATCTTAATCTTCTCGATTTATTTATTGCATCTATATTTTACTTTTTCAATCTCTTTATTCATTTATAAATTATTTTTTTTCTTCAATTTACTCATAAATACCGAAAACCAAAAAAGGTCATTACAAATTTAATATACTGAGTTTATTAAATCACAGATATATAACACTTATTAAAAATGGTATTCCAGTAATTGTATTATTAACTTTATAATATTGATAAGGGTAGTTGTAAGCAAATTCAAATAACTAATTAATAACTTTTGTCTTAACATATAAAAATATCACTTATTTTGTGTTTAATATTATACTTATTAACTTACAATTAATATTTTAATTAAGTTATCAATTATCATTAGTAAAAATAATTGGAATAACTCTGTACCAAATTTATAATGAAGACTTTAGAAAAGCAAAATAAATATAACTATTTGCAGTATAAAAAAAATTGAACTTACAATTTCTTAAGGATATCTTGTTTTTAATAATTGAAACAATCATTTTATTAATTTTAATTAATACCATTTAGAAGTATTAATGATATATTAATAGAAAATTTTATTATAACAAAATAACTTCTGATGATATTGTTTATGATAATTAAATTACTTTTTCGGCTAATTTGTCTAATGCATAAACTGGTTATAATATTTGATTGATTTAATGATCTGATGAATTTTTTATTTGTAAAAACTTATCATTTTCAAAACTTTTTGTGCATAAATACTTTTATATAAAATTCTTTAAAAATTTAAAAATCTTAAAATATTTTAAGATTTTATTTTCTTTGGATTTTTTATCTTCACTTGAAGGAAGATTTTTTGGCGAAAAAAAAGTTTCAGATTTAAGAAAAAATTTTAAGGTTCCAGTTTATGAAATTTGGGGGGGGCCTAAATTTTCTAAATTCAAGAGTGTTTGAAGTAAATTATGAAATATCTATAATAATAAAAATGATTTCAGTTTATGCTATTATTATTTATATTTTAACTTTGAAAATAATTACAAAATAATATTGCTTTAATAAAAATAAAATTTTCAAGAAAAATAATTATTACTATTATATTTTAGGTACATTTTTTAATCTTTGCTATGCAAATATCCTAAAAAGGAAATGTAAATATTTGTAATAATTAAATGAGACATAATTTTAAAGCTTAATATTTTAAATGCTCAAGATGTCATAAATAGCTCTCTTCAGATAATGAGTATTAAATTTCAATGAAAATCATATTTATTAAGGAGCTAGGAGGACTATATTTTAGCAAAGAAGTTGAAAATTAATCATGCACCGACTTAAAGTTTTGTTGTTTTGTGAGAAAAAATACTTTTTTAACATCGAAATTTGTTTATAAAAATTTGGGGTATAATTAGACCTCCTAAATATCTAATGTCATTCTTAAAGAAGTTATGCCCTCATTTTAATAATTAATTGTATGAAAAAGTTTAGTGCTGATTATTAAAAATATAATAGATATCTTTAACATTTTTTTTATCTCGTTTTGTTTTCTCTTTTATAAGCGATAAATTCCTACCCTTAATTTAAAAACATGATAAATTTCATAATTAATTAAAATAAAATAAATATAGAAGAACTATAAGATTTAAATTATTAATAAGAGTTACTTTTAATGCCTAATTTTTATGGTGCATTTAGAATAAAAAATATAGAATAAATCAAATCTTTAGAGATTTAATCTCGAAAAAGTAAACTAATACTTGAAGAGTTTTCGAAGCAGTGCCAGTCAGGACAGTAAAAATATTAGGATATCGAATGAGTTTTTTATCGTTAAATCGAAGAGCATACTTCATTATGAACTATGAAAACCTCATTGAATATATCAATAGTTAGTTTGCTTAAATTTCTATTAATTTTTTTCTCAATTTATTCAATTGATGAAAATTTAAAAATATACATTATATAAATTTATTTTTTAATTATTCATAAAATTTACCTATATAATAATGAGTAAATTTTATAAACATTTTAATCTTTTGCAATAATTATAATATAATTCACTAAAATTTCATATATTCTCTTCTCTATATATAAAGTCTTTCTAGTCAGATCCGGTATATTATGAGTGTTTCAGATAAAATATTTGGGGGGGGGAGTTTCCTGCCCCCAACATTAAATTTTATGTTGTTTTGGAATAAAAATATTAGAAATAAATAAATTTCAATTTCAATTTCAATTGCGATATTCATTTACTAAACAACTTTTAATAATTTATAATTTTCAATGTACATAATTATTCTTCATCAAATTATATAATATAAACAAGGCTAAATAACTTGTTTTTTATTAATAATTGATGTGATTTTCATTGAAATGTGAATTAATTATCAAGGTAGAAATGATATTTAAAGCTAAATTAAATATAACTATATCATAATTGATGATAGAGATTCTTTAAAATTATAAAAATTACATTTTTATGTATGGGGCAAGAAACTTCCGAAGGGGCAGGAAACTACCTTTTTTTGGGGCAGAAAACTTTCCCCTTGGGCGCATATAAAATTTTGGGGCAGGAAACTTCCCCCCCAATATTTTATATAAATTGTGTCTTTTAAAATAATATTTTTTAGTAATTGAATTAATTTAATATTTCATCATTAACTATATAATTCAGTCATAAATAGCTTTCATATCTTATAAAAATAAGTTTTATATTTTTTAATTTCTTTTGCTTGATTTAAGCATTTTCATGGAATAATATCAAGTTTGAGTAAACTCACATTCATGATACAGTATTTTCAATGGTATATATAATTAACTACATTATAATCATTTCTTAGAAAAACATACTCATTAATCCTAAAAATTATAGGAGATTTGCACATAGAAATTACGTCATATGTTGATTTAAAGATAAATTTTCTTATGTACAACAATACCTATCTATGACACATTGATATTGGTAATTATGATTGAATGTTTTATTATATAAAATATAAATATAATTGTTAATATTTAAAATTTCTAATAATTATTTTATAATCAAGAAATACTGAATTAAATTAAATTGAGTATAAATAATTTTTATTATTATCATTACTTCAAGATTTAAGTAATACCTAAAAAATAATTTATTATAGGTTGACTTTTTTTTTTAAATGAAATTTTAATAATTTTATATATATAATTATGACCAAACAAACAATTCTTAAATTACTTTATAAGGCATCTAAGCTCTAAAAATAATTATTAATATTCTGTCAAATTAATTTTGTTCTATAGTTTCTATCAACAACAATTAAACAACTTATCCTCAAGATATATTTTATTTATAAATTTATTTATATTTCCTAAAAAAAAATAAGAATTTTCAATATATATTTTTATTTATATTTTAAATTTTATCAAGAATTACAAAAAGGTTATGACATTTAAAAATGACTAATTGAGTATAAAAATGTCTCGGAATTACTTGGTAAAATGGAATGAATTAAGAATAGAGTATTAATAAATGAATTCAAATATATATTGTATTTGGGAAAAGTTACGGTGAAAATGATAAAACTAGAATTTTAATATAATTTGTGAAAGATAATAATAATTCAAAATAGCCTTTCTGAGGGAATAAATAAAAAAATATATAAATTTATCAAATTTTAAGAATAATGTGCTTTTTAAATATCTATATTAATTTAAATTATTTTTAAATAAAAGCTGTAATGTTTTAAGATAGAATTAAATAAGCAGAGAGTTATTTATGGAGTCTATGGCTTACTTTTATCAATAATTTTATTTCTTAAATAATACTATTGGTGAAGCAACAATGATATCGTTATGTAAAAAAACTACATCTTACACAACCACCAATTTAAATTTTAATTTTTGTTTTAATTTTATTCAGATCCTTTCAATTGTATCTTAAAATAAACCAAAATATTATCTTAATTATTGAATTTTTAATCAAAAATAATTGATATTAGCAGTTCACATAAGACGATTCCCAACAAAATAAAAAAGAAGTCTGGCTTAATTTTAATTGTATCGATATTCTAAGAGAGAACAACTTTGCAATTCATTTATCTAGCAAAAACTTTAAAAGGTATATAATATTTACCATTATTTATTATTATTTTTAAAAATTAAAAGGCCTTGTACACATAATTACTATTCAAATATACATACATCAATCGATTTATTGGCATACCGTTATTTATTAATACTAATAAATAAATTTTATAAGCATTTTATAAAAATTTGTCTTGAACATTAATTCTACGGTATATAATTGCAAACTAAATTTCAATTATTATAAAATCGTTTTATTTTATTTATATTGGTCCCAAAAAAGAGCTCATAAAATGAAAATTAAGAATATAAGATCATGAGCCTACAGAATATAATACTTTAATCGTTTTTTTTTTCATCAGTACTAATGGGATCTAACTGTAGTAGGATGGGAATACATTTATTGTAATTTATAAAATAAAATTCTGAATTTTAATTATACATCTAAAAAATTTTTAAATTAACTTAGAAACATAATATTTTATAATGAAATTTTGATTAATTACATCTTTAAGATAAAAATAAAATACCTTTCATTATTTTAATATATATTTAGGCATAATTTAAATTATTTAGAGGTTAATTAAGCATGATTATCATTTAGATAAATTAAAATAAATTAATATATTAATTATATCTATTTGACATTTTTAAATTATTCATTTATGCTTAAGATTTTTAGGAACTTTTGTGGACATAAATGGATTAATCGTGTATAAAACTTTAGACTTGAGAAATTAATAATGGTTTAAGGCATCTACTGGTTAAAGTTTAAAAATAGTTAAATTATTTATTTAAAGCTAACATTTGAGCAGTAAATAGCTAAAATATATGGATGGTGATATATCGTAAAGTCGGGAAAATACTGTAGCTGAATGGTAATAGCAAATTATTAATTATTTTATTAAATTTATCAGATAGATTTTTATTTTAAAAAGACCATTTACAATTATTATCTAGTATTATGATTTATTTTTTATTTTATATAAATACTCCTAAGCTTTAATATCACCGTAAGAGACATATACTACCTTCAGAAATCACAATTATTAATAAATTTAACCTTATTTATTTAACGTTAATTAAATTTATGAAATCTCTAGATACCTGTGATGGAATTAACAACTATATTATCCTAACTGTATGTAAATCATTTATTGAAAATTATTATAAATTGCAATCTAAAATAAGAAAATATTAATTTATAAAAATAAATGATATCATCTAAAATTAATAACTCGAATTTTTAAATTAGATGCATGTATGAAACAGAAAAAATAAGCAATTTTATTATAACATATCAGAAAGTAATAGTGTTACACGATTAAGAAATCTACCCAATTAAAATTAATTTTTGAACTAAGTTTGTTTCAAATATTTTACTTTTTAAAATTAAGAAGACATTTTGCTAATTTATTGTTTTTGTTTTTAAATAAATGAATTTTCAAATCATTAAAATAATTTTAATATATTTTTATGTGGAAATTTGCATAGTTTTGACTATAGCAGATCAATTAGCATCAGATAACGTTTTTATACCATAATAAATCCCTTTCTTAATATAAATAATTAAAATTTTGGGAGGATTTCTCTTAGCATATTATTTTTTAAGGGGATTTAATAAAATTATAAATAAAATTATTAAAATGCATCATGAAATGGCACTATGCAGTAAATATTTGAACTATAATTTTCTGATTACATCAACGGAAATCAGACATTTAAGTAATTTTAATTATGTAAAATGAATTAAAAACTGATAAAAATATCTTTTCTATAATTTAAAAAATATATATAATTATTACTAAATTTATTGAAATATTATATTTTCCAAATAATATTATAAAGGATTTACATTTAAATCTCTACAAATATTAAATGAATGACTAAGAAACATAAAGAATTAAAAAATAGAATGTATCTAATTTATCATAAAATTGTGAAAAAAATAAATTAATACTGAAATATTTAGAAATTTTATATTTAAGTATAAAGAAAATAATTAATTGAGAATTGATAATATTATATGTTTTTAACTTAATATTTACTCCCCATAAGTTTTTATTAGAAAAATGCTATTTCTTTAATACAAATAAACTCAATTTAGATTCAGTTTTATTATTAAATAATTTAATTTTTTTATTTATTTCAGAGGTCAATGGTTTTGCAAATGCTTTAAAAGAAAATGAAGGTACTTCCTAGCTTTCATCAACCAACAACCTCAATATAATTAATAATTTATATGAAAATAATTGACAACGTACAAGGATTAATTTTTTATTGATTTAATTAAAATAAAATATTCGAAATTGGGAAAATTATTTTACTTTTGAAAGTAAATAGTTTAGATTTTCTTAAACTCAATATTTATAATAGCTGCTTTTATTTATTTTATTACATTTTAAAAAAATAAAGCATTAAATTAATTTTGCAAATTTTTGAATGCATAAAGATTCTATAGAAATTATTCATGACTCTATCAATTAAGTGGAAAAAGTTGTTTACTCATGGTCATAATAATTTCACTAACAAGCCAAATAATGCTACGCGACACAAATTATCATTATACATAAATAATTTTAATTTTATTAATAATCTTTCTCTAAGGGGAATAATAGAATTAATTATTATATAGTTCTAAGTTCAAGCAAGTCAATTTCTTAATAATTATAATAGAATCATTTAAATATATTCATTTGTTAATTTACATAATCAAAATGAACCTATCTTAACAATTTTGATTCATTATATTAAAATTTATGCTATTGCTTAATAAAGAATTTTTAAAGTTCAATTTACTTAATTAAATAATAACTATTAAATTCATATTATTAAATAACATATAACTTCCGATTAAAATATTTATAAAATTTTAAACATATTTTTTTTTAATGAGAGCTCTTAATAACTAAAAATTAATAAAAAAACTAATAGCTAAAATATAATCAAATCTTTTAAATAATTAACTAATAAAAATAATTCATGATTCTTAGAGTAAATTAAAAGGGTCTATAAGTTTTTATCATAATCGTTGGTGGTTCCCCAAAATATCTAATAATTTAGTTGATAAAAAATTGTGGCATTGTAAACATTTTGGTTATATTAATTAATTCTTAAAGGAAATAAACATTACAATATTACTCTCAAATTAAATCATTATTGAATATCTTAATTTATTATTAGAAAAATTAGTAAAAGTAATTAAATCCTCAAAATTGAGATTGTGATGAAATATTTATAAATCAAAATGGCTTAAATATTAAATCTTAATATTAGGAAGATTTGTATTATTTAATTCAATACTTTTCTACATTATTTTAATCATAAAGTAAAATATAGATTAATAAAATGATTTTTAGCCGAAAAAATATATAGTAATATACGTTAAAAAAATTATTGTTTAACTCTATGTCAAGGACAAGGATGTTTGAATTTTACCTATTAATACAATTAAATAATCTTAAAAACTCATAAACTTATTCAAAAAATCTGATTTGTATAAACTTAATTCTATTTATTGTAATAGGAACTAATACAAGATATAGTCTAAATTTAAAAGATAATATTAAATAAAAATTCAAATTTAAAAGAAAAAGGATCAGTATATAAATGAGTAAGTGTCACTCTCCATCAGCTTCTATCATTTAATTTGATAATTCATGTCTCATTTTTTATTTATTTCAAGAGAACTTTTCATGGTCTACTTTATTTCATATTTCTAACATATAAAATCATCATATTATTAAACATAAACCTAGATACAATTTAAAAAATTAACGATAACAAATTGAATTGTTATATTTATTTATATTTTATTGATATATTTAATTAAAATTATTAAAATTTATTGGAATAATATTATATTCTAATACTTCGTTTTCAGTTGTCTTATTTATATATAGATCTTCCTGACAACGGTCAAGGTATTTTGGACTTCGTAAATTCCTTGCCTACAAACACTCAAAAGAAAGACCCATTGGCAGAGGAAAGAAAGAAATCACCTGAAAAATTCAGAAAACCACTCAATGATGACTTGGACTTGTCTCGTTTAAAATTTATAAATTAAATTTTAGTTAATCGTGAGAACAATCCAGATCTTATGAATGGATTAATTATTTCATTATAAATTACCAAATAAATGTTGTATATACTTATCTGTCAACTATTTAAAGGATTAGACGATGTACCAACAAGAGACAATCCATTTTATAAAGACAAAACTTCCCAAAGAGATGGCCTTAAAGACAAGTAGAAAGAGACCTACGGGTAGAGAAAGCGAAAGATAGGTCTAGCCGAGGACTACATGGTTGTAGATAAGTGTCATGACTTAGAAAAAGAGAATCTAGTATTGAAGGAGAAGGAAAACCTATTGGAAAGAGAAATCCTGAAGATGCAGACTAAACTAAGGAGAATCGAGGAACTTATGAAGACCAAGAAAACCTTCTCAGACAACGACTTCGCCAGGCTGTAGAAAGACCTGGAGGAGCAATTTGGAGAGATCAATGATGAGAATAGTGTGCTATAGGATCGCATTAAAAAACTCAAAATCATTCACAAACATCTCACAACTAAGGGCACTACTACCAATCATTTTATCTAAAGTTATCTCAATTATTAATTTTTTTTATCTGTTAAATTAATGACCTGACTTATAAAGCAACTAAGAAGACTTATCATGTGATTGGTGGAGGTACATCATTTGGTGGTGCTGGTTCTAAAAGGCCCATGTCCTCTACTGCTAATAAAGTCTATCCTTATGTATGTTTTCTATAATCCTCTTAATTTAAAACTATAGATCCCAGGTTAGAGACCTCCTAAACACTTGGAGCTATTGGAAGAACTAAAATACAGCTAATCAAGAACGAAAAGGAAATCATAAAACTCACTGCTGAAAAACAGAGATACAATTCATCAACTAGTGGACATGTTACTGTTGACGATTTAATGAGGAAAATCAGAGAAAGAGAGGCTGAGATTAGAGATATTACTAAGCAATTCTTTTAATAAACTTTGATCTTAATAAATTGATTAACTATCCACCAATAGATCAGTTCCTTGAATTAAAGGTATTTCTAGCATCTATACTATCTAAATTTTATAAATTAATTCGACGAGATAGAAAACTCTTTCATTAAGAAAGAATCAATCTTCAAAGACTCAAAAGCCTACATTGAACAAATCTCCAAGGAAATACACGAGGTGCGCTCTCAGAACCAAGTCCTTAGCATGAAAAACAACAAACTACATATGATTGTGTCTCAGACAAAAACCCTTCAAGATCAATATAACGATGTAGTCAGAGAAAGAGACATGATTGAAGCTCAGATCAAGACCATTACTTCAGATTTGTAATAAATTATTGTTGTATACGATTTGTTGATATTAAAATTTCTGACGATTAAAATGAATGAAAAAAAAATTATAATAATAAGAACCGTTCTTTAACAGAGAGAAAGGCCAGAGCACACTGAAGAGAATAGCAGAGCTTGAAGAGAAGTTAGTAGAGAAAGAAAAGCATGCAAGAGCTATTAGAGACGAAGAGAAAAAGTATTTTATCAATAATAATTGTAGATTATAAATTAAATAATATAAAAGAGAGCAAGAAAGCGAAAGAACTTGCTGATTTTAGGCCATTAGTAGAGAAACTTAGGGGTGAAAAGGAATACCTGGAAAAAGAAAATAAAAAGCTCAAAGAAAAATTCTCATAAAATAACAATGTGGATGAATTCAATGTTTACAAGACTCTCTTTCAATTTGATCCAAAGAAATATAAATTATGTATAAACTTTATTTCTTGTAAGTCAATTGATTAAATATTAAAAATAAATCTTAAATAATTTAATATAAATATATAGAGAAATATGCAGAGACAATGAAGGACTTCTCTGGAAAGCCAGACAAATATCCAATTTGGTCAGAGATGGACTTCCTTGAGAGAGCTCCAGAGCCACTCACAAACGAGGATTTAATAGGTCTAAAGAAAGAAATATACAAAATCAGACATGAAAACAAGGATTTGGCTGCTGAATTAGAAAAAGCACAGAATTTATTCAAACTTCAAGAAGACATTGAGAGAGACAACTGTTAGATAATATTTAATGATTTCTATACAAATAAATACTTAAGACAACACCAAGTACTTTGATAGTGAGCAGTAAAGATTTAACTTAATGGAGAAATCGACAGCTATGAAAGCAGAGGAATTAGCCAGGAGAGCTGATGAGAAATAAAGATAGATTAATGAAGTCAGCAGAAAGCTTGGCATGGCAGCTTCTAAAAACGCTTCCCCAATCAATTTGTTATAAATATCGATTTAATATATTATTTCATTTTTCTTTGATCAAGCATCATTTTATAATATATATATTAATCAAGGGTGGGTTAGGTGATACAAGAAAGAGCTTAGGAGACATGTATGAAACTCAATCCGAATTCTCAGTAATGACAAATGAATCTGAGATAAAAACAGAAGAAAATGTGTTAGATTTTGTAGTGCAAGATGCTGAGTATTACTACGAAGCTTTTAAGTCTGTGCTTGATGAGAGAGAAATGATGCTCCACTAGAAAACACTTATCACTTTTGTAACCGTGGATTTTTACAATCACGATACTGAAACCTCTCAAATTGCAGAGGGATATAGACCCATCTACAACACACAGTTTTCATTCATAATATAAATTAGGAATTAGTGAAAGTATCATATTGTCAAATTCACTCTAGATTCTCTCTTTATTTATATAATATTTAAATAATTACTCATTCAAGAACAGAATAGACGACTTTTATGTGTAGTTCCTGTAGAAGAACATAATGAGAATTGATGTTTATATATCCAAAAATAACGCAGCTATTCATCTAGGACATGCTGAGGTTTTCCTGAGAGAGATTGTGGAAAGAGAGAACATCATGCAGGAAATGTCGTTTAAGCCACCTGTAATTTAGAAAACAGTTAGAATCTTTGGGGCCAGAGGCAATTCCATAATAATTATATAAAATAATAATCATCTACAGTCACTTATATTATTATATTTATTAGTAATTTACAATTCAGAGTAGCCAATTGGATCATTGAGATTTAAAATGAGAATGAGAAAGCCCATTTCTGAGGCAATTAGATTCTACAGAGAGAGAAATGAAATTCAGAATTTAGCAGTAACTCATGATACTTACATTGAGGGTGGCATTAACCAAAGAAATAGAAAGAAGCTCATCACTATTTAAATTGTATCCTGCAAGGACATTATAATTAAATATTATATAATTTTACTTATTTATTCATATATAAGATTAATCAAATATTAATTTAATTATAAATGTTATAAATCTAAATACAGCGATGTGGCATAGATGATGCCGTTTTTCTACTATCAATTCTACAATTTCGATGAGAGATACTCTATAACTGCCTCTGGAAATAATCCCACTTTTGAGGATACTTAAAACTATGAAGTTGAATTTGATGCTAAGCTTATAACTTACCTCTAGAAAGAGCCACTTGAAATGTGTAATTATATTTTATATAATTTTTTTTAATATTCTGATTTCAAATTAATAATTTTTATTTATAGCGAAATAATATATTGAAATAATCTTATTTGATGATCACGCCCCAATAACAGGAGTGGAAAGAGGTGGCAGAGCCAACAAAGAAGCTGAACAAAACGATGACATGATCGGTACTGTTCGCATCCCCCTTCTAAACCTAATCAAGGGCAGTGGCATCGTTGACAAATTTGACATTAGAAACAACAGAAACGAGCCAGTTGGTTACTTAGAAGCTAAAATATCCATCATTGATGTTGATGGAGGCTTTACATCAATTGCTAACAGAGATTTACAGCAACAAGCTGCTACCATGCACTATAACAAGAAATGGGAGGATGAATTTATCTATAGAATTGCCAGGAAATTGGCCAGATTCCCCGGAGATGTAGAACTATTATTCGGTATATTCTCTAGAGGCTAGAAGTCTGTCACTAAAGAAGATCTAAAAATCACAATAGTGATTTAAATTAAACAATTTTATAAAGATTTTAAGTACACTTGCTTGAAAAGACTGCAATTAAAAACTGAACTAAGCGAAAGAGAAATTGATATGTTCTTGAGAGGTTCCCCAATCTTAGTAGATAAGAATCACATGGATTTGGATGACTTTGTGCAGATATTTACAGCTAAAATTACACAAGCTAGAAACGATTTCCAAAGTGAAGAAGCTATGTAGTACGAGACTATCAAGAAATATTAATTAAATTTTTAAGAAAATTATCTGCAGTATTACTACAGATAATTTATTTATTTAAAACCTTTTTAGATTTGTAGATAATTTTATACTAATAATTATGCTATTATTATTCTTGAAACATAAAAATTGATTTACATTAATAAAAATATTAATTAATAAAGTAGTAATAATAATAAGAAATACGAAAACACTGTGAACTCACAAAGCAGATTTGGATTTGTTTCACACCCCACAGGCTTTAATGACAATAATGATCAAAACTCCAGACCTACTTCAAGTCTTAATAATATTACTTTTTTTATATGTTATTTTATCATAAGTTAATTGACAAATTACATAATAAAAATATTAAGATAATCTCAGAGAGACATCTAGACATTCAATGAATTTCCAGGAGTAGGAAATACTTGATATTCTGGCTAAAACTAGATTCGGCAACTTTACTCTTATGAAGGAGAGAATTAAGGCACACACTGTCAATGCTCTCATTATGTCCTCTGATTTAATTGGCATTCTATCACATGATGCTATAATATTTTTTATTTTTTTTAATTATAAATATTAAAATATTTTAATTATATTTTGAAAGTATTGTGTATATATTCCTCTTACTTATTTAATATTCCCAACTATTTATAAATTTAATGATGGAGGCTTAGGTGACTTTGAGGCCAGAAGAGTAGCTTAATTTTTCGAAACAAAGCAGTAAGTTTCAATCCCTAAATTTGAGGATTACCTCTAGAGAGCCTTGCAGCATGCTAACCATAACTCAGAAGCTTTTAAGAAATTTATTACACTTATTATGAGTGATAGAGTTGAGATTCTTTACAAGAAATTCCTAAGTTTGGACTATAATAAGGATGGATCACTCAACAAAGATGGCTTTGCTTCTGCACTTTATACTAATTATAATTAATTGATTAAGGTGCTTAATTTTTTAGGAATATGCTTAGTCTTAGGAAAATATTATTACTTTTAAGCTATGAGTTCAATAATTTCACACCAGAGTAAGCCTTGGAGGTATTCACCATAGTCTCAAGAGACAACTAATTCTTCTATCGTGAATTCATTATTGAAAACAATCCCAATGCAAAGATATAAGGTTTTATTTGTTATTAATAGATAGCCATTGTAAGTAGAACCACTACACCAGGTATTATAAGAAGCGATACTCCAGGCACAGGCAGAGGATAAATACCAATGCCAGGAATTATCAATGATACTATCAGTGAGAGTCAAACTGTCTCAATGGTAGGAGCAGCCATGTATGAAGACCCCAGACTAAGTAAGTCTTTTTTACTCATTTATCTAAAGAAATTTACATTCGATTATAGGAATAATAAAGAACAAGTTGAAGAACTATATCACTTAATAAGATATTACACTCAGTTCTTTGTTTTAACTAATTGATACTGACTCTAATCTCGCACTCAGTCTCAATGAATTCTTGTCTAAGATGAAAGCACTTCAAACTTCATTTGAAATATATATAATTAATCATCATTAATTAATTCATTGGATGACAGTGAATTGAGAACACTGTTCTAGGTTTTGGATAAAACAGGCAGAGGAAACATTACTTACAAGCAATTTGTTATGGAATTCCCAGAAATTAATGGTTAGTATATTCTAGTTAATTGATTTGTTTTTAGTTTCTTATATGATTAAGAAGATCAAGAAAATCGTCATTTATTTAAATTTTATTTAAGGACAATCAATTGTTCTTTATTAGTTATTTAAGTTTAATTATGTTCATTGGTGCAGGTACTTCTTATGAAAAAGTGTTCCATTAGTTTTACAAATAAAATACTCACACAACATTACTAAATATTTTCCCCCTCATATATTTATGAAATTATATTGATTAGTTCTGCTCAAACAAGACTCAAATGCGCATGACCCTGACAGAGTTCAAATCCTTCGCAAAGAAATACGTAACCAAAGCCGAAGACTTCGAAATAGAGTCACTCTTCAGACACTTCACTCAAGACCTAAGAGACTTCGTGACAGTGGATAACTTCAAAGAGGCATTTGGAGCGGATGTGAGGGACCAGGTGTTCAAGATTGGCATTGAGGATATCATCAAGCCACTTCAGTCCAAAATCAATGCATATGGCACGAATAAAGCCATGCTATTCGATAGATATGACGAAAACAAGAATGGAAAGATTTTATAAATTTTATTATTTTATATAATCATTTATTGAGATATTTCTTATATTTTTTATAATATTGTTATATAAAAGATGAGTGCTGAGGAATTAGCAGATGCTCTCAAGAAAGATCAGAAAATAATACTTATGGATCATTAAATTTATATCTATACAATCATAAATAATTTGTAGCAAGAAAATAATAAAATTTTATTAAATTAAATGGATGATGAAATCTAAATCTTCAAAGACTACTTCAAGCAGCATTTCAAGACCAATGAGATCTTCAAATCAGATTTTATCAAACTTCTTGAATAAAAGTTTTAAATTTTTCATATTAATCTAATGTTATCTATATAATTATATTCTTTATATAGTATATTAATAAAAATAATTTTAAAAAAGTTTGAGAGAAAAGCAGATATAGATCACGCAAAGAAAGCTCTTTCTCTTCTGAAGGAAAAACTAGACCTCATGAAAAGATCAGCTTCTCACGTTCTCGCTCCATTTGATGCAGAGGGCACTGGTAACCTGTCACTGAGAAACTTCAAAGTTGGGCTTAATCAGCTCAAAGCTCTCTCAGATTTCCAGATCCATAATCTTTTATTTTATCATTATATATTTTTCTAAAATTTCTGATATTTAATTAACTTTGATTTAGAAATGAATTGGAAAATGGTGATTTGTATATAAAACATACAAGAAATATTAATCTTGCTAAATTCTTGGATAAATAGGACGATGGATACATTTCCATCAATGATTTAGATGTAGCTCTAAGACAAGCACATCTGCCAATTTCAAGTACTGGCTCCTTTGGATTAACAGACAAGAAGTACATTGAGAAGTGGAAAACACAAAAATGAGAGAAATAAAGAAGATATTTCACAATTTAATACTTACATTTAATAAAAAGAAGATACAATTTTAATAAAAAACATTTTAAAGCATATTTACGATATAATAATCAATGCTACCTCATATCTCTCTATTTTAAGTTGGATGCAAATTAAGTTTCGTATAATATATTTTCTTAAACATTAAAACTTAATTAATTCAGTCCTTGCAATGCAACAAAACCAAAGAAAGCCAAATATTATTGAGTGTAAGTCTTCAAGCCCTTGTTGAAAATGTTTAAGGAAATCAGCCGTATATATATATATTAGACTTTCATCTCATATAAACCCATTTAAAATATAGTGCTAGAGAAAGTGAAGCAATAATTGAATTCAAGAGGCCCTCAGACAATCCGCTAGATAGCCAAAGTATTCAAGGCTATGGACTCTTATGATGGAAATAAAAAGATAGATGCAACTGAATTTCAAAATGGCATGCAATAGCTTGGGGTAAAACTCACTAAACAAGAAAGCGATGTAGGTTTTGTTAATGGCTTAATTCTTTATTCTAGGCATTTAATTTTATTATATAATTACTATAATTTAATTTAATTTATTATAAACAGTATATTGAATTAAAAACATTGATGAGCTTTTTCGACACAGACAGAGATGGTCATGTGAATTTAAATGAATTCTTAGTTGGGATAAGGGTAAGTTAACTGATTTAATTTAATCAATTAATTTCCAGAGTTTTCTAGAAAAAATCGATCTTTAAATAAAGCATATATTTATTCTTATATTTTTTAACAATATCTGAACTTATTACATATAGGGTAAAATGAATGCTAGAAGATAAGCAATGGTTGATAAAGCTTTCTTGAAGTTTGATCGAAATTGTAATGGCTTCATAGATGCTTCAGATTTAAAAGGAGTTTATAATGCTTGTCTGCACCCTAAAGTTATCCAAGGTCTCATGACCAACGATCAAGCCTTTTTGGAATTTTTAATTATTTTTAAACTCTGCTTTCTAATTACAACTTTCACATAAAATATTTAAAGTTAATTTAATTCCTGGGGAACTTCAACGATAGGAACAGAGATGGGAGGATTCAGAGAGATGAGTGGAATGACTACTACAACGCAGTTAGTGCTTCCATAGATAAAGATGATCACTTCGTACAGCTTATGAAGTCTGCTTGGAAGCTTGTATGAGAGAGGGATATCATTTAAACTTGAGTATTTTCTAGAAATGCTTCAAAAATATGAAACTTATTAGATTTTAGTTAGAATATATATATAGGATATCAGCAAGAATAACTATAGTTAAATTAGGACGTTAGATTAATATTATTGAAATTTACTAGAAATTTCTAGATAATTCACTTGATATGCAGGAATTATCAAAAATTAGTAAATTGCGTAGGCTAAATTAATTTGAAAAGAATATAGTTAGGTTTTTGAATTAATTTAATTATAAATATTCAATTCATTAATCAGTATTAGCGAATTATGAGCAAAACGACTAACAACAACATCATCAGTAATTTCACATAAAATCCTTTCAACCCACACAATCCAATGATTAATCAGAGTCTATAGTAAAGCAAACATAAAAATAATCCATCTTATAATCAAATGCCTGAAAATTTACAAATCTAAGAATTGTAAGACATTAAACACCAAAGTGACTTTCCTGTTTAAGAGTAAAACAGTTAAAAATAGAGAAGTTTAAAGCAGAGATTTCACCAACCGTCACAAAATCTACTTGGCAAGAGATTTCATTCCAACTAAAATACCTATGAAAAAATTGAAAGCTTTGAATATAGAAAAGAATTCTCAACAGCTGTATTGAATACAGATGTTGAATTCAATGTTCTTGAGGGTATTTTCCAACCATCACCCTTGAGAAGAAATTATAAGAGAACAATCCCAGATAGTATTATAAATTATGATTTATTCCTATTATAAAAATTCTTAATAGTTCTCATTTACAATGCTTTAAAATTATTTGCCAATAATTGTGGCTTATAAACCTAATTTTACAATCACTGCTATAACAACTGTGAAGATATGTCTATGAATAAAAGATAGCAAAAGGCCTAGAGAAAATCTCATTATTAACTCCAATCTCTGGAACAATTCTTCAAATCTTACTCTTTTCCTTGGCCCTAAAAAGACTTAGAGAGACTTGCTGGGCAAACTGGTCTGACAGTCAATCAAGTCTACAAGTGGGGGTGGGACTAGAGGAACAAGCTTTACAAAAGACTCAAAATGTAACATTAATAGTCAACACACTCAACATTAAATAAAAGTTAGTCGAATGCTCATTTTTCACAAAATACTGATTCACCACTAGAGAATTTCAATTCATCAGAAATAATCGATATATAGGGCTGTAAAATTAAATAGTTATAAGCCCAAAAAGCATAATAAGTGAGTTAAGAATTTATAAAACTTTTTATCGATAATTCTTTTGAGAGACCATGTTAGTCTCTTCATAATATCCGACAGTATGACACATAAACATCGAAAGATATTTCATCACAAAGATATAACACTGATTAGCCCAATAACCTTTCGGCCACAAGTATTCTCTCTCACAACGATTAGATTAAGTTATTAATGCGTATGAGTACTGATGAGTTTGGTGGATATTCCAAGCCAAATTGGATTAAGAATTCATTTTCTGAATTTATAAAGCTAAATCAGGCTAAGTAGAGTTCTACCATAAACACTCAAAAGTAAGGCTGCCAGCAAAATCAAAGTTCTACTGTCAAAGATATAACTTAAAACATCATTGACTCTTAAGATGATGACAGCCTTTGCAAATTAGTTGGCATTGATATTGATTAAAAATTATAGGAATTAATTGAAAAAATCAAACAAGAAGAGGCCTTAGAAATAGAACGTTCTTCTTTCAATCTTATCAATTTTCCATAAGGTTCCTACTCAAAGCAAAAAGGACTTTTCACAGAACAGCAACAGCCTTCATATCTTTAAAATAAATTTGACATGAAGAATTAAGATCAGAAATTCATATTTTCCAATGTTAACAGTAACTCCAACACAAATAAACTCACTTATTATGTTTCTTTTTAAATGAAAGTAATATCCGTTGTCTATTTAATTCTGATGCAATTTAATTTAGTAACAAGGGTAAGCTAGCTTTTCCAAATTAAAATAGCCCTTCTTTGGAATCAGAAATATTCTGTAATTCTGACCAGCTCTCAACTGCCCCAAATACCTCCAAAAATGTAACCCCAGTAATTGATTTTTCTATTGAGGAGGATTAGGCACAAAGCGAGAGACAACTTTAAAAAATAACTCCTATTAAAACCAGCATTTTTAGCAAGCCAATTCCAGTATTTTTATCTAGTGGTTTTTAATAAAAATCTTAACTCTAAAGTTCATAGAAAAAGGAAGTTATGAAAATACCGATGTCAAAACTGTAGAATTTTACATAAAAATCATTCAGAAAGGATGTTAATTGCTGAATTACTTATATATATAGCGATTTAATTATAAAGTTTATCATAATATTTTTTACATTGCTATGAGCAGCTCTTTAACAAGCACGCTTAATTAGATCAGGACATTGATAAATTAGGAGATCTCTTTAGACAAGGTCTCACTCTTTACAGATAAAAACTCGCTCTTAAACTATCAAATTTAAAATTAATTGGCAATTCTCAATCAACTTTAGATATCGAAAATGTTTTGAAAAACATTAATCAAAGCTCATATCTCACACAAGAAAAATCTAATGATCAAAGCTTTGACTAAATTATTGATATTCATTCGCAAGATCAAAGCTTCAGCAAAAATCAGTTCGTTCAATTCTGCATTATTGATAAAATACAATTGAATCGGGGAAATGTAAAATTAAAAATACAAAATTAATTTAATATATAATTACTGCTAATTTACTATGCGTTTTGTCTTATATGCGAAAAGTGGTCAAACTGCTACTTAATATAACTAAATAGTCACTTTTATTAGGGTTTTGAGTCAAAATATACATGCATCATTAGGAACATCTCTAAAGTGACCAAATTCTGTATTTGCAGTGAAAATGACCAACTTTGCTATTCGTTGTCAAAATTTCTGAATTTGTATATTTGTCTCTCCCATTTGAGCAGAGTGGTCAAAAAAGTGGTCAAAGTGCATGAATTTTAACTAAAGTGCCCAGAATAGTGGTCAAAGTTGAGATTTGCACCAAAAATGACCAGAGTGTATGATTTGCACCAAAATGACTAGAGTAGGGGTCAAAATCTCAAAAAATCGCAGTTTATACTCCGAATTTTGTGTCATGTGTCACTTTTCATAAATATGCGGTGACCAAGCCAAATTTGGAGCAGGGTGGTCAAAAATCTTGAAAATCGTTGTTGCTTGTCAAATTTGTGTAAATTTCTGTGGTCATAATGCTCAATACTACAGCAGTACCTGCAAATCGCTGCTGGTCAAAAAAATCGAGCAGAAGCTGCAAATTTTTTAGTTTTTTTATGAATTTCTATCAAACTGAATAGCATGATGCTCAGTGCATCTCCTCTCTCACCAACCCATTCAATTCTTGAAATATCTGATTTTGAAC